>JAQQZX010000011.1:19946300-19957958 GCA_030068355.1 Notoglanidium maculatum
TGATATTCAAGCAGCCTGAAGACCTACCCGGTGTGCTGTAAAAGCGACCAGACAAGTGAAAGGCACTCTGGGATAGCTCGGGGTTCGGTGACATTCCTCTTGAGGAAGGCGGGGTGGCCATCCCACAGAGGGAAGAGGGGCTCCAGAGAGTGTCCTTAACACCATAGATGAAGTTGAATTCACATGTAGAGCTCTGAAGATCACATAAAAAAAAACATCACCCGATGGAAAGGCACAACAAAACTGTGAACACAGGTTTAATCAAAAGATTTGTCAACCGTTTACAGTTTATATAAAATATGAAACAAATAAGCTACAACTACAAAAATGTTTATTTACAGAGAGAGTACTAATTGCACATACTGCACCTTTAATCTGATCCCAGTTTACATAATCATCTTTTTTCAGAGTAAAACTGACGGACAGATTAAAGGTGCAGTCAGTGATTATGGCAAATAAATTCCTATTAAACTGAAGGCAAAGGAAGCCCTCTGCACATTTTGTAACATTTCTCAAAATTATTCTCACAGTCCACCAGCTGACAATAAAACACTTGCTCTGTATATGAGAGAAAAACCACCAACATCCAACCAATCTGGGCAAGGGACTATCTCGATCTGTTGATATTGTAACTTAATATTGCGCTTCATAACTAGTGTTAGCAGTCCCAGCAAAGGAGGCGTGACCTCTGTGATTGTCTATCCTCCTGACGGAGACATGGCCTCTGTGCCATTCCTTCAATCAACAGCCTTTAAATTACATTTAAGCATTTGCTTTAACTCATAGCCAATAAAGGGATCCTGTTTTCTGCATCTGTGATAAAAATGCAATCTGCCAGTTTTTGAAGATTATGTTAGAAACAACAGCTTGCAGATTTGTCAGTGTCTCATCACACTGATCTGATCAAATCTGAACCCTGCCGGTCTGTTTTCTCCGTTGGGTACAGTGGGTGAGGGGTTAAGCAGAATAAAATCTCGACAAGGAGAGAAAGAAAACTGGTGCCAGCATCAGCCGTGTTGCCAAAGCAACAGTTCCTGCGTCAACTTGCAGTGTTTCCGTTTTTAAAGCACAACACTCCAAACCCCAATGACTCAACGCCTCTTCTCTCTATTCCCCCTTTCAGCCCCCCCCCCTTTAAACCCCTGCCTCAGCCTGACTGCAAAAAAACAAGGAGACGATTCAGGTTCCCCTGTAGAGACTGGGTGAGCTTGAGGTGATTTACAAACAGACTGACAAAGCCAATTCATCCAAAGTAAAACAACAAGAGGTGGGAGACACACAGAAACAACAAGCTGAATTCTCCCCTCTAGCTACAGTGAGCTACACAGAGCTAGTTCACCAAGCATGTGCAAGAACACTGCATCTTATAGAGGGATGGAACTGTATAACCCAGCACAAGCTGCCAGAGAGGCTTTATTTAAAGGAGAATGAAAGATTCATACTGGCCGGTGGGTGCTGGGAGGACTGCGATGAGCCAACTGTGTCCCTGAGAGAGAAGACAGGGGCAGAGGAGGAGGGACTGACTGCCGTGGTGTGGAAAAGTGATTGGAGGATGAACTTCCTATAGGGACAGACGAATAAAAGTATTCATTAACGTCAAAGCAATGCCTAACAATTACACAACAATGCGCAACATTTCTCAAAGTAAAAACAAGCCTAGCAGTGGATTAAAAAAAAAAAAATGCGAACGAGAATGCACCATAACTGCTGTGCAGGTCAGTGTAGGGACTGGCAGTGCAATCAGGGGCACGCATGTGCAGGTTGGCACAGAAGTGTTCAGGCAGAGTGGCATAGCCCTCCTCACAGGACGCCTCCCGAGGGTCCAGAGACACTTTGGCGCATTCAATCACAATGTCATGGATCTCAAACCTCTTCCATCTGTAGGTACGAAGAACAAGAAAGTTTGAAAGTGTGGAAGTGAAGTGAGGAAATAATAAGGAAAAACGCCAAAAAAGAAAGGAAATGACAGAAAGAGGGAAATAAAGGAAGGGAATTAAAGAATTACAGCAAAGAAGTGAAGTAAGGAAATGGCAGGGAGGGAGGAAGGAAATGAAAAGAGTAGTAAAGTAAGGAAATGACTTACGAATGAAAAAGTGAGTACATCATGGAAATAAAGGGAAGAGAGAAAAATGATGGAAAGTAAGCGAAGGAAGAAAAAAGTCAGAAAGGAAGTGTAGTAAGGAAATGACAGAAAGTAAAGGAGAGAAGGAAATGAGAGAAATGAACAGGAAGTAAAGAAACGACAAGCAAAAAGTAGTAAGGAAATGCCAGAAAAGAAAATCAAGTAAGGAAATGGCAGAAAGGAAATGCCAGAAATCAAGTGAAGTAAGGTAACACCAAAAAGGAAGGGAGGTAAGGAAATGCCAGAAATGAAGGGAATGAAGGAAATGATAGAATAGAAGGATATAACAGTAGAAAAGCAAAAAGAAATGAAATAGGTAAGCAAAAGAAAATAAGAAAGTAAAAACATTTTTTGCCTTTTTTGTCGCATAGTTAAAATGAAGGCAACGGCTCACCTGGTAGGGTCCAGCTCATGGTCCTTAGTTCCAGTCACTAATTCAGGGTGTATGCGGACGTGTTCCAGCATCGGCTAGGGAAAGCACGTAATATGTTTTTAAACACTGCGTCAAGACATGAAAAGGTTAAAGGTCACAATGCAGACCATGACAGAGTTAGTCCATCACTACTGATCATTTTAAACACAAGTGATGATTAAGGTGTAACTGTACTCGTTACAAAGCTCTCCATGCTTTGATTTAATCCCGTACCTTAACCACCTCCTCGAACGTGTCCATGTTCTCCTTCATGCTGTAATGAGAGCGCAGGTAGGAGATGAAGTTGCAGGGGTACATGCCGTACAGGCGGTGGAAGAGCGAGTAGACGCTGGCGTGCAGGTGGATCAGGAACACCTCCGAAACGTGGCCTGTACAACCCAGCAAAGACGAGACAAATCGCGGCGCTGTACGTTTGTAACCTCTTTTTTTTTTTTTTTTTTAAATCTGTGGTATAAATTCTTTCAGTTTCTAGATTGCTAGTTCTGTAAAAATGCATCTGCTCAGTCTAGAGTTTGTAATGTAAATGACATGTTTACACTGAAATGTTTCCAGCATATATAATTTCCATTCACACATGTTGCTTTCATTGCTATTATAATAGTACAATGTTTTTGAGAAATAACTGATTTTCGCTCCACACAATCACATCTTTGGTAATGGGTATTTAAGCTGACGTGACTCTAAAGCAAAGGCCCCCGAAATGTATTACTTTTTACTACAGGATGATATTAAAGTCCATCTCACTGTCAGTTTCTATCTCTGTAAATCTGTCTCTTTCTTTGTGCCACCTCAGTGTCCATCTGTCTGTCTCTCACTCTCTCACGCTTCCCCTTTCCCTCTGCATCTCTCTTTGTCTTTTCATCTCTTCCTGTCTTTCAGTCTCTCTGACATTGCAACATTGAGTGTGTTTCTTTGTCACCCTCCTTCCGTCAGTCTGCCTCTGTCTGTCTTTTTGCATCACTCTCTCGATCTCTCTCATGCCTTGTCTTTTTATCTCTCTTTCTCTTTTAATCTCTCTTTCTCTTTATCTGTCTGTCCCTCTGCATCTGTGTGTTTGTCCCTCTATCTCTGCACCTCCTTGAGTCTGTCTTTCACTGTCTCTCTCTCTCTGCATCTCTTTCTACATCTCTGTCTCAATTGCTCGGTCTCTCTATCTGTCTGTCTTTGCATCTCACCTGGGTTCCTTAGATTCCAGGCAGCCAGGCGTCCAAAAACATCAAAAAACTCGTACAGATGCTGCTTCCCTGCCTGAGGGATCATGGGTAACAAGGTGACAAGCACCAGCACTCCAGTTATGAGAACCACAACATCAGTGTCCGTCTGGTGCCAAGAGAAAGCAATAATAACCATTAAATCAGCCATTAACACATGTACAACATGCATCCATAAATTCTTCCAGGTTAACAATAAATACAAACATTTCCCTTTACTGTATAGATTTAATTATATAAATTAGTTAACGTATACACTGCTTCACTGTACAATTAATAGAAATGCACTAAATTTGTTTAACGAGCAAATATGGTGTTACCGCTGCTAATGTAACTAGAAAAATACTGACTCTTAAAACTCTTAAACAAAAATACAGCCCACCTTGAGACACTTGAGCAGCGAGAGCAGCAGAGGGTAGCGAGCGATCTTATGAATCCAGGACGGCTGTTTGCGCACCACGTGGCCCAGGAGGTTGAGGGTAGGCAGACGACATGCCGGCTTAGCCATGCACTCGTTCATCTTATCAAAAAGGTGCTATAGAAAAGACAGGGAGAGAGAGGGACAGGGATTTTAGGGTTTTCCCGCTCTTACACAATAACACTGACTCAAGAAGCGAATGTTAATTAGCTGATTATCTGATTGTACGAGGAAAAACAACTAAATATGTAGAGGTACTCAAGGGTTGACTGATGAATGAACGCTTGCTAAAATTTAGCTGAATTTCTGGCCTTAAATCACTGGCGAATCAGGACAGAGTTTGTGATAGGGTCAAGAATGTGAAAAAAAAAAAAGTGTGTGTGTGTGTGTGTGTGTGTGTGTGAGACGGAGCAAAGAAACAAAGTATAGTGACTGTGACATAACTTTGAGAACCAGCCTAAAGGATGTGACATTTTGACTTACAAAGTGTCTCATTTCCTGTTTGAACCAGAATTCATATCTGGTCATGTGACCAAGGAAAACCTATCCTCAGGAATTCTTTCTCCAAGTGTCCACTTGCAAATTCTGTTAAAAAAAATCATTTTTTCCCCCACCTTATAGATGAAATGTAAAGAAGTGTGTCCAGCAAATTGCTTTTAGCCAATCCGGTGAAATCAGGCATTTAATTCACTACAATCAAATCCATGTACATGTCATTAGAAACATGAACCAGCAGTTAGCAGAGAGGCCAAGCGGCAACAAGCAGCAACAAAACGTGCGCGTGGACACTTCCTCTAAACATGTTTCATTACTTTTTCCCCCCCATGTGAGATGAGGGATTCACCTTGTCATGTGGCTCCCTTACTGAACACAGAATGTTCAGCGCTGGACTCGAGTTGGTCTCCAGGAAATAATCCACCAAGCCGTTCAGGAGCACGGACCCTCGTTCTGCAAAAAACAGACTACAGTGGTCAATTCCAAAGAAGCGTGCAAGGATTACAACTACAAAATACAAAAAAAAATAAAATAAATTCTTACAGGTGATTCTGAACGTTGTGGCCAGAAAAGTGTCCAAAAACGAACTGTACCATGGAGTGAAGTTTAACTCAGAGGTTTAAACTACAATGATTTGAACGAGCGTTCAGGTACAAAAGCTTTAGCTGGTGTGTTAATAAAATATGATGTAAAATACATGACTACACATTATCGAGAATTCCTCTTATTTAAAGAAGAAAACAGACTCAAGCAGCTCTACCCTGGTACAGTACCTGTACTGAGGTGTTCGTTGATGAGACCTTTGATTTCCTCAAGCTGCTGGAGATCAGAGGTCTCCAGGAGAGGGAGCAGGTCGCCCACGTTGAGCTGTTCCCTGGCCATGGTAGTGGTGGTGGTGGTGGTGGTGGTGGAGTACAGGGCGTGGCCAAGGTGGAGAGGAGGGGCTTTCAGAGGTCACTCTCTCTGCCTGCTGTCAGGGTCCCTGGGCCGCCCACCGATGCAGTCTCCAGGCACCACTGCAAACACAGACACTTGGAATTTGAATTCCCAAATACAACACCAGAAATGTGGAGTATGGACGAAAATATCTGTATAATAACAGCCCTTGTGTAAACACTGTCCAAAAAAAAAAAAAAAAAAAACTATAAGGGTGATACTGCAGTACGAGCCTGGAAATGCAAATATCACTGTGGCCTGCTGATTCTTGTCATAAGCAGAGGCTCCTGACAAACAATACAGGAGGCAGAACAGCAAATATACCATATCATCACATGAAATACCAGACACACAATATTTAGTTTTGCTAACCAAATTACATTTATGGAAGGAGTCTCCAGTGCAAGTGCTTGGTAACACACAGAAGTAAAGCCATTCATTTAGGTTTTTGCACCATAAGAAAATCTTCAGGATAGAAGAGTTTGCACTTTGTGGTTTCTAACAAAACAAGAAACCTAGCTCTTTTTATCTTATTAAATTCAAGCGGAAAAAAAAAAAAAAAAAAAAAGAGGGAGGAATAAGGGAACGACTGTTTAACGAGCGATAACGGGAACTAACTTGTCTTGTGGACGTTCCACAGCATAAAATGTAACTACGAGCAGATACAATATGGTGTATAAAAGTTGACGTATTGCTGTGGTAGAGGACACTTCAAGATGTGCAGCTGTTGAAAAATCATCAACTTCAGGGTGGGAACAGTAACACGGGCTATGTGTCAGACTGCATCACACCGCCTGAACGCAGGACACAGCTTGTCTTAACGTGCATCTTAAAACAGCTTGTAGAGAGCTTTCTTTTCCTCGGTAATCCAGTATTTTACAGAAAACGGAGAAAGTGGGATTGAGATTGATACTGCAGGAGAAATTCTCCAGCACTGAAGACATTTTGACCATGCACAATGTTTAGTTTTGATGAGGTTTTTGCTAACAAAGTACCAACAAAATAGTGGAGCCATGTTATTATGAACTAAAGTTCGGAGATTTGTTTTATCCAGTATTTCTGACTGATCAATTACTCGTTACAGTGAGTAAAAATAGGAAAAAATAAACAGTAGACAGCATGATACTAAAAACATATAGCAATTTCGGTAACATATCACCAACCTTGACACCAAATAGATTAACTACAACATCAGCATGTTTTTACGTTCTTCTGGACCCTTACATGCATTCAACAACAATATCCAAAATTCACCTACTTGAGCATTTCAGTCACTTAACACAGTTTGCAGACGTACATTCTAGAGAGTCTCAGTTTCCATTCAGAAGCCTAAAGAGGCCAAGACGTTATAGCGCCAGACAGACCTGGGCAATCACAGAGTAATCCCCACTGAACTGAACATCAGACATCAGGGAAAAAGCATTACGGCTTCCAGAAAGATCCTAGTAGCAGTTAAAAGACAACTCTACCTTGAAACACATTAAATATGATTATGAGGAAATATTTCCGACGCATTTAATGATTCTGACGCTAATGTGTCAGTCTGTGCTGCATTGACGTTATTCCTGTGAGAAGGCGTCTGGCGCGCTGACGTCACAGAGGGAGATTGCTGGAGGCGGTTACAATAGTGTTTAACAGGAGAACAAAATTCAGTACTCTCAAACATAACGCATAATGGTTTTGATGTTAACTCAAAAACAAAATATGTCTTTTCACTCACCAGTTTGCAGCAACTTTCACCATTATATTAATAAAAAAAAAAAAAAAAAAGTCTAACCAAGAATTATCAGTGGTAGCTCAGTCCAGCTGTCAGATTCCGGGTTACAAAATGCAACACAGCCATACGACACGTTTGAGGAGCGTGTAGTGTTGACGATAGTGTTAGCATGTATTTCAGAAGCTGATCTGTTTGAACAGATTACAGAGAGGAGAAGGTGAAAGAGCTGGACAGATTAAAGCACTGCTGCATCATTTTCTTTAGGCTGAGATTAATCTATTAGCAGACAGGTAAACAGCATTGTGGGTAATGCAGGAGAGCATTAACCAAAGTGAAAACAGACCAACATGTCAATGAAATGTTTTAAATAAAAGCAGTGAGCTCAAATTCATTACAAAAAAATAAATTACATTTACAATCTTGCATGCCATGAAACCTCCGACAGATATAAAGAGAAGTTATGCAAGTCGTATAGTGTGGATTTGTTCTTTAAACTCAAATGCAAATTTCATTCAAACAGCAGATGTGATCTCACGGTCAGGTGCAGAAAATGACTCCATCTCAGAGATCCAGTTAAACTGCTGATGGTCCAAAACTGCAATTCTGCATGTAGTCCCTCCTTAAAAGCCATTAAAGTTGTTTTTCTTGATGCACATTTTAGGCTGCAAATAAAGCATCCTGTTAACAGATCACCATTAGTTCTCATTGTTTATAGCGTCGTTGTATTTATACTTTACTGAAAAGCATTTAGAGTAAAAGAAATGATATGTTTTTGCTAGCTAAAGCTTGCTGACTGTAGCAGCTAGCACTAACGGGGCGTAAACAACTCCCGAGAACAATGCCCAGTTTAAAGACATTAACCAAATAAAAAATTACACGATTCCATTTTATTTCAAATAAAATCATACATATGATTTGTTTTAACCACTCGCATTGGCATGTATCAATTTTCTCTTATTCGATTTACCAGCCAGATATATAAAATCAATGAGACCCACTAGCTTGCTGTTATTTCTGTGTCGGATACCAAATTGCTCGCTGTTCCCTCTATAGGTGCACTACATAGCGTGTAACATAATGTAATCGCTACTCGACGTAGTGGACTACACATTCAAGAACGAGTCGTTTAGGATTTAACCTCAGTCCCAAGCAAGCAGCAGCATTGACTGGTTTTGAGCTAATTAAACGCTAGAGAAGTGCACACTGCAAATAAAACAGACATTGCAACCGAAGACGAATATTTGTATTACCTCAGAACATGCTGTTTAGCACCACAAAGCCCAACACAACAATAAATAAAGCCTGTTTACCCGTTAAAGCAACTGCACTCAACAGGGCGCCGCCATCTTAGCCGCCTCACACCCCTCCCACTGCAACGCCCTTCCGCGCCTGGAGAGAGAAAATAATCCCCAAGCATTATCACGCGTTATCAACACACAAAACCGCATCGTGTCGTATTAAGCAACGTCACGATGATTTTGCAACCACATTGCATGAGGAAATTCTCATCGCAAAGTCGCATCTTGATGTAAAAAGTTTTCTACCCAATTCTGCATCTGGGTCCTAGGTTGTTTTTCCAACGGGCGGAGGGATGCGATGCGGTTATGCGGTTTTTTTTTGTTTTTTTTTTACGCGTGACTCGAGCAATGTGCGCATGCGCGACTAATTAGTATAAATTAGAGTTTGTCTTCCGAGTTATAGGCAAATAAAAGAGGGTCCATAAGTTATTCTGTTAATGCATTCTTCTGCAATTAGCTCCGGATTGTGCAAATATTTTAATAGATTGGTTTTATTAAATCATTAGTATATATGCTGTTGGCCTCATATATAGCCCAACACAACAATAAATAAAGCATGTTTACCCATTATATATATATACTATATATTTGAAACATTATTACCATATGATCCACATCAAAAAAGTTATAAACTAGAATATAGACTTAAACATTAAAGATCCTGAAACGTTACAAATTTAAACGTCCACTGAAATAAAATTTAGCTTTAGATGTGTAAGAAATATGGCGGCTTTAAAGATCAATTTTTATTTATGTTATTTTAGGGCATTGATAACTTGTCTGATGAATTAGCAATAGGACCTGAAATTTCTGTTTTATACTAAAACTCTCATTCGTTTCTGGTTATTCAGTGCATTTTATAAGTGTGTACTGCCCCCCTGTGGCTTAGTGCCACTACTACATATCTGTGTTTCCTATTTACTGCAAGCAAGGTCTGTTTTCTTCTCAGTTAGTGTAGTTGGGTTATTGGAATACAGTCATCACATGGCCTTTTTTATAATAAATAAATAAATTAATTAATTAATTAATTAAAAATAAATTTAAAAAAATAAGGCAAAATAAAAGTGAGAGGAAAGCAAATTACTTTCTTGTAAGTTCCTTTTTTTGTAGACTACACAGGAAGTTTAAAGTGCTTGCTTTTGCTTGTTCTTTTTCCAATCTTCAGCTGTCCAGTTTGCGTGAGTCTGTGCCATCTGTAGTCACAGATTCCTGTTTGACATGCTGTGAATTCTGAGATGCTTTTCTGTTCAACATGATGGTAAAGAGTGGTTATTTGAGTTACCACAGCCGCCCTGTCAGCTCAAACCAGTCTGGCCTTTCTCCTCTGACCTCATCTGCATGACATTTCTCCTTGCAGAACTGCTGTTCGCTGGATGTTTTTAGTTTTCCACACCATTCGGTGGAAACGCTAAACAGTATTGTGTGTGAAAATCCCAGAAGATCAGCAGTAATAAATATGACAAGAACGTCAAAGTCACATTTCTCCACATTCTGATGTTTGATGTGAACATTAACTGAAGCTCTGGACCTGTATCTGCATGACTGTGTGCACTGTGTTGCTGGTACACGAATGGCTGATTTGAAAAATTGCATTAATCTGAACGTGTACAGGTGTTCCTAATAAAGTGGACGATAAGTGTGTACACACACACACACACGGTAAAAAGCAACAAATTCCCGTTTCACCTTCCCTGGCAGTGTCAGTTACATTTTAATTGCAGTACATCAATCATTCCACACGATGTCGCCAAAAATCCGTTTATGCTTTAATGCATATTTGCATGCAATTCTAGAAAACTTCTGTTTTCCTTCTTTATTTTACGTCATCTTTTGAGTCAGTGTGAGGCTCTTCATGCAGAGCAACAGTAGTTTGGTGTATGATTAAAATACTATGCGAAAAATATGAACGTCATGATATTCTGATTACTTACTACATTAAACCTACTAGGATAATTAATTCTATTCAAAATAAAAGCTTCTGCGTCTGTTAAAAAATAAAGCTCATAATATTGTAATATAGTTCATGAATATATGATTTCTAAAGCTAAAGTTCCTGGATTAGGCTACTGTTCAGTGCAATATTTAGTGCAATCTGTTTAGTGCAATATAGTGGTGCACGATTTGGGACGGAGCCCACATGTTTATTCAACTTTATGGAAATATTCCGAACACCGAAATGTCCAAACTCGTTAACACATTTACTTCACAACTACTTTGTCGCTGGCTTTATTTTTTTTTTTTTTGCAACCACAAATCAAATAATTTCCAGAGAATGAGTTGTGCTTTAAAACTGACTTGATTAAAACTCACTCTAACTGTAGCCAAAGCAAATAAAAGCATTGTTAAACATGGCACACTCCAGCACTTCTGGTTTGGCGTGTATGTTTAAGAGGTGCGTTCAGGTGCTCCAATCACGTGCGTGTTTCTGAATTATTTTTTATACATAATTCTATCAGCTGCATAAATACAGAAGAACAGATATCCCAATGAAACGAGTCACACAAGAGCCCGATAATAAATAAATAAATAAATAAATTGAAAAACAAGCAAATAAAGCAATCAATATTTATCAAAATTACCATTTGATAACTTTTCTGTAAACGTTTTATTACAATTTTTTTTATGTTATTATTTACATTTTATAACCTTTCATGTAGCCTGAATGGAAGACTTTTGAATATATTTGAATTTTCTGGACAAAAACAGGCTATTTAATATTTGAAAAATATTAGTAAGTAAATAAATAAATAAATAAAGCAGGCCAATAGCACCTGTATGCTTCATTTTGCCTTAGAAAAACCTTAATTTAGGTTTCATTTTATACAAAAAAAGAAAAAAATATATGAGGAATGTAAGAAATTATTTGGAATCTGTCGTGTCTGTGTTAGGCAAATGAGCCGCGAGTGTGTGCGCTGATTGGCTGAAAGCAGCGCAGTCAGATTCAGCGCAAAAACATTATCGGATTGAAAATCAGAGAGACGTAGACACGCACACACACACACACACACACACACACACACACACACAC
>JAQQZX010000011.1:19958058-19980710 GCA_030068355.1 Notoglanidium maculatum
AACATTATCGGATTGAAAATCAGAGAGACGTAGACACGCACACACACACACACACACACACACACACACACACACACCGGGTTTATGACTGGAGTACACTGACATTTGGTTAGGAAAGCAAGAGAGTGAGAAGCAAGAGAAAATTTAAAGGTAAGAAAAGTTTTTTTTTTAAAGCATGGATCTGTCATATTGGGAAAAATATCACAATTATTATGTAACTATAGCTATAACCTGTTATGTTAATGTAGTATTTGATCAACTGTAAATTATCTACAATTTATGAACGAGAAAAAGTCTTTAAAAAAAAGCAAAAGCACAGGTTATTCGTGTGTTTATGTGCTTTCAGTAAGAAATGTATTATGTTTAAAACGATATTTAAGGTTTAATAGACATAGCTGAAATCATTCAAGAGAAATTAAGACCAACTAAAAATAAATAATAATAAAATGATTGCTTGGTGTCATTGTTCTCAACAATGCCTGAGAAATATTCACAAATAGGTACTTTATGGAATTGAACACAAATGACATATTACTCAAACTAATTATCAACAAATCTGCCATTAAAAACGTACAAACTATCTGGAAGTCCGTGATTTCTAATAAACCTTTTTTTCTTTCCATAAGCAGATTTTATAGCCTATATGCAAAACTTTGAATGAGCCTGTCAATTCATTTTGTTCCCAACAAATTAGGCTCATTTAAAAAAAAACAAAAAAACATCCCAAATAAAGATGCATTAAAGACACAGATGATCATTGGGGATTAATGCATTTTCATCTTCTCACAGCTTCACGATGCCTCGCTCGTTTTTGGTCAAAAGCAAAAGGTCGTCCTCGTACAGTGCGCACCGTTTCGTGGACGCGGAGCAAAACAGCAAAGAAGCCAACACAGGTATGTGGATGATGTTAATGCAGTTCACACTTTATGTGGCTGGGAATTTTTTTAATCCATTTTCTCATCATGTTTGTCTAATCTGCGCCTTGCCAACTTTACGCACCACAACGCATTTTCTCATTTTTCTTTGCTTTTCGAAAAATTGTTTATAGTCCTTAAAATAGGTTTTGATGCTGCTTTAGCTACAGCCTTTTCATGAACCCAGGAATCTTTTTTGTTGAAAGTGTGTGTGTTGAGATCACTGGGATCACCGCGCGCGCCTCTTTTGACGGACCAGTCGGCATGACGCTTGAATAAAAGAGAGAAAGAGCACGGTAATTAGAGGCGACCAGCAATCAAAGTCAGCACGTGCAATCAAACTTTTCTTTAAAATCCTCAAGTAGCTATGGCTGCTTAAGTTATAGCCTACTATAAAGAAGTTAAATGAAGTAAATGTTAGCAAAAACATAATTCAAGCGACCCCTTAGACCTATCTGCAGCAGCATCATTACATCCCCACTCTCAGAAATAAAGGTATCAGACTGTACTTTTCCATTTACTGTTGCTGGGGTGATGCCGTGGTGGGATTAATACAGTATTTTATGCACAGAAAGTGCATTTGGTGACACCAAATAGCTTTTATGCATAGTGATCCATCATAGTGATCCTGAAGGTCAGAGTATTAAATGAATTTTTTTTTTTTTAAGGTTCCAGATCAAAGATTCTTACTACGTATCCTCCTTGATAGTAACAAAAAACAACTATAATTTGGAACCTTTTTTTATATGAGCGAACAATAAAGCATTTCATGGGTTTTTTTTTTTGTTTGTTTGTTTGTTTGTTTGTTTGTTTGTTTTTGCTTTTGTTTTTTGGGGGGGGGTTTTGTTGTTGGTTTTAATTTTTGTTGTTGTTTTAGTGTTTATTGTTGTTGTAACTTTTACAAAATGCCTAAAAATCTAATAATCTTAGAATTATCATATGCAAAAGGAGTCTAACATGCTACACTCTCAGAAAAAGGGTACTAAACTGTACCATTCATTGGGGTGGTATACACCTTAGTATCTTTAGTGGGCCATGTATATTTTACTAAGAAAGATGCATGTAGTGTACTTTTAAAGCTGTATTCCTAAAACTAATCATTAGTATGCACCTTAAATAATTTTTAAAGATTTTATATTATATATTTATATTTCGTTTAAAAGATACATATATATTATATATATATATATATATATATATATATATATATATATATACAACTACAAAACATGTATCCTTAAGGGGACCATTCCATTGACAAAATTTATTACTATATTATCTGAGAGTGTGTGTAGGAAATCCACTAGTTTCCACTTCAGACACGGATAACTGGAGTGAGTCCAAGCTAGTTTGAGGATTTACCTGCATGCACAGAGAAGAACTCACCAGTCCAGTCTAATTTATCAGGAGAAAGAAACCAGCAATTTTGATGCTCTAAACAAAACCACAAATGGACGCACTCGTGTTAGCCCAAATCCAGGCAACATGGAGTGACAGGAATAAATAATCCAGCTTTATTTATTAAACACTTCAGTTCTAATGCTCAGGTCACACACATGCAAATTTGTAACTTATCTTATGACATCTTCCTAACAAAATGAAAAATCAAAATCAAAAACACTGTGCAGTCATGAAGCGAATTTTATTTTTATTTTATATTTGCATTTCATTTTTTTTCAGCTCCAGAGCCTGCCCCATCAGAACCAAAGGAGCCAGGCTTGCCCAAGAGGATGCCATTGGATCCTGTGACAGAACCTGTTCACACAGAACCCTACTCTTATGTGAAGCGTGAAAGCAAACCCGAGTGTCCCATCCCGTTGCGCCCTGAGCAGTCAGTCACAGCTGGCCAGCCTTATTACATTTCTGGTAAGTGCTAGAACTGACTTGGCGTGTCTACGCAGGAGGGCTGATTGTTGACATCTCCATATCTCATTTCTGATCAGAGTTCATGCTTTCGTCCGTTTATTTTTTTAGCTACGCTCGTTAAAAAAGCGTTTATGTTGCATTCAGGTCGTGCGGGTACCCGCCTTGGCTAAACAATCAGAGGTGTCACCAAACACAGACTTCTTTTTTTCTCTTCAGAGCCTCAGATGGCAGAATTCCCTCCCTACTATAAGCCATCCTACGCCTGGGAGTCCCTGCCTTCTCCCTATGACTTCAGGCAGCTGGGCTTCCCCTCATCCCTCCTACAGCACGCAAGTAACCTCTATGGGTCTGAATTCAAGCAAAGGCCGGAAGATCAACAGCCTCTGGATTGTAGCACACACTATTCACCTACCTCTGATACCTACCACTGCATAACCTGTGACAAGGTGAACATAACGGTAGTTCTCTATCAATTTCAACTTCAGATCTTAGCTGGTGAAGCAAAACCAATATATTTGTAGACGATGTTATGTCAGAATCATCTTTTTGAACATTAAGGACATTTCCATATCTCTGGTCTTGTCCAGGTGTTCTCAACTCCTCATGGCCTGGAGGTCCACGTGAGACGTTCTCACAGTGGAACGCGACCCTTTGGCTGCAGCATCTGCAGAAAAACCTTCGGTCATGCTGTCAGCTTAGAGCAACACATGAACATCCACTCTCAGGTAAATACTCAACCATGGGTGAATTTGAACTATGCTCAAATCCATTGTTCTAATTTCAAAAGGCTAGAGATTTTATTTTATCTATATGCATAAAAATAAGACACAAAACTCCATGCATTTTTATGGGGCCAAGAATGCCAATGGGGGAAAAGCAATGGATGAAAAGCAGGAAAAAGACAAGTGCAGGTCATAGCAGATTTCTTGTGTGTGTTGGGTGAGTGGTCCTGTGGTGTCATCTTAAATTTGGTAGCTCTCTGTTGAAGCGTGACCAAGCAGGAAGACTTTGTTCCCGGAACTACTTTCATTTCAATGGGGAAAAAACCAACAGGAAAATGAGAGAATGAGTGCGTCTTCCCAAAAATTGTATACAAGTACCCTCTGTAGGCACAGGACAGATGAGCTGAAGCTGGTTAGATTGGAATTAGTGTTAGAGTTAATACCTTCTCAAAGCGGGTTTGGTGTTCTGCTACAATATCCTTTAAAAAAATTCCTTTAAAAAAAACAAGTGCTTCATTTTCAAGACAGTTTTATGATATATGGCATCATGATATGATTTCACATGTTTCACATCAATATTTCAATACTAAAAATTGGGTATCTTAGCAAAACTATTTTTGAATAAAGGTAATCTTGTGTAATATTTCTCCTTATGGGACTATAAGCCTAATTCTAGACATATTTACTAATTTCAAGCTTGAAATGCTCTTTTTCTATTGGCTGTAATAAGTAATTTTGCTTCTTTTTAGAAGTAAATGCTTGAAATAAGTAACAATTGTCTGCCAGTAGAAGAAAACAATTTTAAGCCCAGAAATGAGTAAAATATCTAGAATTAGACTTAATCATCTTATATTTGACTAATATAGAAACAATCTATCAAAGAGAAATATTAGTTGAATTTGGCTATATTCACAATATTTTTTTTAATTGCAAACATAACATTTTTTGCAGGGTAGTAGTTATAAAATGATTTTTGCTTTTGTAGATGCTCACTTAAATGTAATTCTCTGTTTATATTGGGTTTAAATGCCAATAACATTGGTGAGACCTGTAATTGTGGTTGGAGGAGTGGGGGGTGAATTCTTCAACATTTTATTGATTGTATTCATTATTTGATGCATTGTCTGACAGATTCCAATTTGGTAAGCGAGTTTATTCTTGTTTGTTATTTATAAAAAACTCTATTCAGTTGTTTTAGTTGGTGAATTGTTGACATATTTTGATGTCTACTTGGTGGCATTTTTGGTCCATGGCCGCTAAACTGGCTTGTATACAGGGCAGGATCCACTCCATACATGTCAGCACTGATGTTTTGATTTCAGATCATGAACATTGCAAGTGAGCATAAATGAGAAATAAATTGTTATGAGTCTGTACAAATGACCAAATACTAAATAGACCACAGTGTCCTTGTTGGAGGACATCACTTTTTCTCTCAACTATTTTGTGTATACTTTTCTCATAAGATCATCACGGTCATCGGGTACTACATTTTTCCCTAAACGGTTACATTTCCTAATTATCAGGTGCTAATACGTGGAAACTGTAAAGGAATACCAGCCAATTATATTTGCGTCTGCATGAAAATAGTCCTATTTATTATACAAGGAAATCTATAAATGTATTATTTTTTTTGTTTGTTTTGGTGTATATGTGTGTGTGTGCACAAAGGAAAGAAGCTTCGAGTGCAAAATGTGCGGGAAGACCTTCAAACGTTCGTCAACCCTATCCACACACTTGCTGATCCACTCAGACACTCGGCCATACCCATGCCAATACTGTGGCAAGAGGTTCCATCAGAAATCCGACATGAAGAAACACACCTACATACACACAGGTAAGCAAAGCGAGAGACCGAGATGGAAATCAATCCTGGACAGCTTTGATGTTTCGAAGCTGCTTTGTTTCCCAGGAGCATGTTTCCAAGAGTAATATTTCAACAGATAAATCAAGAAAAGAAGCTAAACAAATGTATGGCTTGTTTGCATATCTGATTATCCTGCTTTGCTCTGTGAAAGCTTCCTCTTTCGTGGCATGCTGTATCCCTTCCAGTGAACCCATGAAAATCTGGATTGCACGCAAATCTTTGCTTGGTGTTGATTTTAAGCAAAGATTTTAATTTAAGTTTCGTTTGGAGGCTTTCTGGATCTTTTCTGGTTATTTCCTTTGGCGAAACAGATCCATAAAACAGAAATGCTTAAATCTGTGCATGAAGCTTTTTTTTTTGTTGTTTTACTGAACAAGATGAGTAATGTTTTGTGGTTCAATGACTTGAACAGGTGAGAAACCACACAAGTGCCAGGTGTGTGGCAAAGCATTCAGCCAAAGCTCCAACCTCATCACGCACAGCCGCAAACACACTGGCTTCAAGCCTTTCGGCTGCGAGATCTGCTCCAAGGGCTTCCAGAGGAAAGTGGACCTCCGCAGACACCATGAGAGCCAGCATGGCCTAAAGTGACCCCATCAGGAAGGCAAACAACTCCTGGTATGAAGGAGAAATTCAGTAAGAAGAAGACACCATAGATATGAGTCACTTAGTCCATCCTCACAGACTGCTAGTACAGAACCTGATTAATACACCTCTACAATATCAATATTTACTAAAGTAATTAGTCGCTTGTCGCTTTACTCCTATAACCCATAAGTATTGCCATTGGTAAATTTTGGCCCCTTGGCCCAGCGCTCACCCATACCCTCCATTGGGATGCATATCGTTTTACAAGGAGTTCTTGAAAGAATTTTAAATGTGGTTTAAATAATCTTTATGATGAAAATATTCACTGATAGCAGCACAACCATTGATATTTTATGTAAATAATATTTATGAGGTTTTTTTTTTTATACAAAGAGGCCAAAATTCCAGCATCCAAAAAGGATCTAAAGGCGTGTAATATTTATGAAATGTCATGCTCGCACCTGAATTCAAAATGACAGTGAATGTGTGAATAAAGTTTTTTTTTCTTCTTAAATCAAACCCGCCTGTAGTCAATCAAATGATAACATAAGTAAATGTGTAACCATGGAGTGATTTGGCAAATCAAATGCAGAATGCCATATATTTAAATGTGTAAATGTATAAGCCCTCTCTCTGATCCAACAGCTGAAATTGAAATGAAAGACAAAATTTGGCCTGGAAAGGTTGCGTTGAGTGTGTTTGTTTTCGCGTGTCCGCCCTGTAGAGGATCCGGATGCTCAGTTCCCGTTGGCTTTGCAGTCGTTGGTGAACTTTTTTGCCAGAGGCAGGGTGAAATCTCTGTGTGCTGGAGTGTCATAATAATGTGTACCTGGAACTCTGGCATGCAAATCACCTGTCGAGCAGGTTTCAAGGGACTGGATGAACGGACTTCACAGCCTTGTGAAAATGGAAGAAAAAATAAGCTTCAATGTAAACTCCATTATGCTTTTCTTGAAATAGACTATTAAAACACACACACACACACACACACACACACACACACACACATACAAACTAGGAGTGTTTGACTTCCAGGAGGGTGTCTTATGTACAAGATTTACATATGTTGGATATTTTAGTAAACTGGCACTATAAACACAGGGATTTAAAAAATCACATGGGCTTTAGTCCTCTGAGAGATCTGGCTAAGATTGTTGTGTTAGCACAAGGGCTTTAGTCCCACTGTTAGAGAACAGTAAGAGGGAGATTTTCAGACACTCCCGTCACTCCCATCAATCCTGCTTCAGCTGCTTTGACAAACAAATTTTTAGATGACACCGCTACACACGCACATGCTTTCTCAAACAAAGGAGACAGTTAGGAAAATCCCACATCAGCACGATACGTCCTTTTCAGACATTCAATTTCCTTGTCATGGTTTGAACTGTTATTTGTAACAACTGCAATGTAACTATGATTTTTATTTTAATGATTTAGCCTATATATGAAACGTTTCTCTAGTTGGCAAACTAAAAGGAAAATTAAATAAAACCATTCTCTGATTTTTTGTGTTGTAAAAAGCTTGATTGGTTTTTGAGACATTTTATTATGTAGTAGCTTAGATTGATGCCTTTGCAAATAAAATAATAATAATAATAAAAAAACATTTTTGTGTAGCACAAATCACAAACAAAAAGATGATACTAATCTGGTTTGAATTTCTGTTTGGTTTTAATCAAATGTTTGCACATGAACAATGTACTCAAATTTTCTATTAACTTTATATAATGTTGATAATCTATATAGTGGCACAAAAAGCCATTCAGTTTGCAGTCAGTGCTAAGTATAGTATACTTTAAGTAATCCAGAGACTTTTTTGTTGTTGTTGTTGTACTAATATACTAATACACTTGAGGAAATTGTTGATATTTCTAATATTTTTATCTCCGTTCCTTGTCACTGTGCCTTTACATTGTTCATATAAAAAACCATCTATTATAACTAGATGTAGTTAGACATTAGCATGTGCTCTGTGTCAATATTTCCTGGTTGCTAAGCAACAGTTTTCTCACAAATTCAGGCACTGGATGGGAATGGGAATGTGTACCAAGTTCAAATGCCATATCGTTATTGGAAACAAAACTACATTTGTTAATTCAGTTAAAGAACACATCGAACATCAGGAAGAGGGTAAATTGTGATCTCAGTGACTCTGGCCATGGCATGGTTGCTGGCACCAGATGGGCTGGTTTGTATGTTTCAGAAACTGACGATTTGGGATTTTCACACATAAGAGAGTTTACACTGGTGCAAAAAAAAAAAAAAAAGCATTCAGTGAGTGTTAGTTTACAGGCAGAAACGCCTTGTTGATGAGAGAGATCAGAGAAGAATAACCACTCTTTAAAACCTTGGTGAACAGAAAAGCATCTTAAAACCCATAATATAATGAACCTTGCAGTGGATGAGCTGCACAAGCAGAAGACCACATCAAGTTCCACTCCTGCCAGCCAGGAACAGGAATCTGAGGCTACAGTGGGCATAGTTAAAGATTGATAAAGCAGTTTCATTTTAAATGCAGTGCCAACTTCATGGAGGTATTCTGCAAAACAAACACAGGGAACATTGTGGAGCAAATTTATAAATCAAATTTATGCACCAGTGCTATGTAACCACTCAAATAACAGCTATTCCACTCCAAACTGAATCATTAAACCTGGCTTCGAGCTGTTGCATGTGGAAAGAGGGAAGATTGGGAGAAAATAAAATCAGTGTGCAAGGGGAAACTGACAAAACCTCTTCTTTGGTAGTTGGTAAACAAATCTGTGGTGCCTATGCAAATGACTGTTTATGTATTAACCCGGCACCAGGGTCTACAACCAGACAGTTACGCCTGCATCCTGGTGCAAAGCCATAGATCAAATCAAAATGTCCCACAGGCAGCCAAGTGGAAGAGTGTGACGGATAGGGTGGGAACGAGTCAGTGCGCTGGTTTTGGGGGATGGAAGGGAAATAAAAGGGGCAGAAGCAAACCTGTCCGTTGCTTCCTCTTGAGTGTGTGTGTGTGTGTAAGGATCTCACAGTATGTGTAGTGACTTCATGAGGTTTGCGTTAAGTTCAAGTCGTACCATGGCTTTGTAAATATTTAAATAAAACATACAGGGATTATACACATGGTCACCTGTGTAATATTAGATGGTTTTTCCCCCACCTGTTTAAATCTCTTGAGGAAAACACAAAGGTTTTGTGATTTTGCAGAATGTAAAGGAACAAATTTGGATCAGATAAAATGAGTCAGGTGTTGGGGACATGGCAAAAGTGCCAAAAACTGTTAAACCCTCAGGAAACAAGGGCATAAATCATAACTCAAACAACCTAGAGAATACCTTCTTCTTTAATGCCAGCATGTGTTCAGAAAAATCCCCCCAGCTCATCAGAACCCACTTCTAACTAACACAAGCTAACACAAACATTGTATAATACTATTCAGCAAGGAATGCAGATTTTATAAAGACATGGGATATGAGTCTACACAGAGGACGATGGAGCGAGGATAAAGAGAAACAGAGGCAAGATAGAGAAATTTGTTTAGCAAATGAGCCATATGCAAACCAGTCTGGCTGAGCTCCTGCTCAATGGGTGTATTTTGTTTGAGGCAGTGGAGCAGGGCTGAGTGCTTATCAAGAACTATCATGGAAGAAATTAAACCTTTAAAGACAGAAAAACTGCCACAGAACTGTTTAGAAGTCTGTTATGAAGCCTGGCTTTGTGTGTTTACGGTGGGGGGAAGGATATTAACTTGTAATTGCATCTGAAGTACATTAATTACATTGTAGCTTGCTACAAGTGCGTCTAAATGTTAAACAAGCCATATTTCATGTATTTGATTTTAAGACGTTTATCCAAATCCTTCTCAAACATTGATTATTTAGTCGTGTTTATCAGTAAGCCAAGCTTAGCTTTTCTGGGAACTACCAGCTAAACTCAGATTATCCTACAGCTGCTGTTGATGATGGAAAATTTCCTATGAAAATGTGCACAGGGTTATATATGAGCACTGAATAATCTCCAAGGATGTTAAACAGGATGTGATAATCATTGAGAGACTTGGTTGTTCCAAATATGAATCTATTAAACACCACAACACTGCTGAATTTTCCATTTTGATTGGTCCGGAAAGTGCTGATTAATTTTCCTTAACAGTAGCTCAGACAGTAGTTCTGGTTGTAAGGCATTATTATTGTTTGTTCTCACTTCTACGGTAACAAATAATTGAATGAGGATTGCACTTGTCGCACGGCCTTCTTTTAGCATTTATGGAAGGAGTTTCCAGTGTCAGAGTCTAAAACTCTTACGTAAAATGTCAGTGTAGAATCATACGGCTGAGCTTTTCCTTAGTAAAAAGACAAGACTTTTTCTCTTCCAACTGTGCTCACAGTGCCTGATGAACGATGACAACATTTCTACATCATACACTTTTTCCTGTAACTTAATGGTAGATAACAAACACCTGTTTAGACCTTCCCAAGCACAAAGCAAACATCTAACAGTTCCAGACAAAAAGCCCCTCAAAGTGTTTTATGAGCGGAGAGAGGAACGGACAGAAGTCAGTGATAGAGAAAGTTTGGAGAGCTATGACAGGGCATGGTCAGACACCCACAGATTACTGAGAGGCATGGACGGAGATAAGAGGCAATCTTTATTTAAATCCACTGAGACATGTCTAAAGAGGAGCACGGGAATAACTGACTCTTTCTTCTAGTTGCAATAGAAGATGTATTTATTCCACAGTTGACGTCTTCTAAATGTAGTTTTGTGGAAGCAATAACGTCAAAAAGACCTGATAAAGAGTGTCCCAGCTGAGCTCAGAGGCAGCTAATGTCTCTTTTTCTGGATACAGGAAATGCATACAGCTGGGTGGCACTGGGGTGATATCACATGATAGACAGCTACAACACAAGCGTGGATAAGACTCTTGTGCGCGGAAAAGCACTGACAGCTCAAAACCTCCTTTCGGTTGTTAAAACAACCAAACACAGCAACAACAAAACACAACCTCCAACCCGGATGACGGAACAGGATATTAGAATTATAAGGACTTTACATGACAAAGAGACATAATGAAAGACATGGAAGACAGACAGCTAGAGAGAAACCCTGAGAGGACCAAGTCTAAGAGTGAAATCTGGAGCGTGTAGGCATCAGAGAACAGGCCAGTTTCTGATGACGGGAGTGTTCTTATCTGGCCCGGGTCAGGCTCTAACGGCCAGAACGCTGTAGCTGTGTTCAGGGAGGAGCTGAAGCCAGAGCACAGATAGAGCCATGAGCAAGAGTAATCAGAGAGTAACAGGGCTCTCCACACGCACATACACACACATAAGCACTCACACCACAGATTGGCACAGTCCAGTTTTTACGCTTCCTCCATCAACACGCCTGGCCTCTTTCTCCTCAAGCTTAAAGTTACTTAAGATGGAGTAGGAAGCCGCAGTTCCTTATCTTAGTCCAAGAGCAAGAGCATTTTGATGGATGAATTGTGGCATGACCAAAAATACAGCTCTTATGTGATGCCGGAGCCAGCTGTCATTTGCTACACAAAAACTTTTGCAGGAATTACACAAAACAAGGATGCCAGGTCATGGTTTGATGGAGAAATATGGTGAAATGATGTGACAGATTTCCACTATGAGGACTAAAATTGGGGAAGGATAAAGAATAGTCATTTCAGTGGCTTTTATTAAGACATTTTAATAGACATGATACTACAGGGGTCTTGATTTTTTCCTTGTGGAAAACAATTCTACAGTTTTTTCAAAACTTTATTTGAATTAGGTATTTACTTAAGTTATTTCTTTTTCAGATTTTTATAACTTTTTTTTTTATTTTATAACTTTTCAGATGTTCTATTTTAAGTATTGCTGCTAAGGTAATTGTAACTATATCTTGAAAAGGGATTTTTTTTTTTTTTTTTTGCATACCCTTTAATATTTCCACATCTAGATTTTTTCCTGTAGGAACACTTCTCAAATTTGGTTTAAAGGCAGCTCACGTTCCTATAATTTGATCTCATGATCATTACACAAATCATTACAAAATGATGCACGTGTTGTACGATATTAGTATCTGAGGTCCTTCAGCTCTTGGTAAAAAGCAATATTTAAATCTGTATTGTATATGTAAGGAATAAAACTCCACAGGGCATGGTTTTACAAAATAATAATCAATAATGATGAAGATGTGGCCCAATGTGAAACCACAAAAGTCCCTTTTCTGTGGTGGAAAGCTGAAAGTTGCAGTTTTACCTTGGACACTGGAGACTCTTTCCAAAAATGCGTAATAAACGTCTCCTTACGGAAAACTTCATCATGTCAATGACTATATTTTTTTAATGTAAAGTTTAGGTGTTACTACCAAGTCAAACCAAGCCTCATTTTTTTGAGGGGTGATGAGAGGAGATCCATCCCCTTTGTGGTTATGTGACATTACTTAAGATGTGCATTATCAGCAACGTTTAGAAATATTAATGCAAACACTACAACAAGAATCATGGACTCAACTTAAAAAAAGAAAAGAGCAGGTATGATAACTATCTTTGGAAAATACATGCAAAAATGTAAAATAGGTTCGAATACATTTAAGTTTAGATTTGACTAGCGGCCCTTGGCACCTGTCAAGGTAAAATTAATTGTCTAGTTCTTTAGAAATGGGTTTCTCTGCATCAAATTGCTCTGCTTCCAGATTAAATTGATTTCTTTTTTTCTAAGCTTGTTTTTACCACATCATTAAATTAGAGCAATTAAACCCCCAACCAACACCTCTGTTCCTTGAAATCACCTTCCCTTTTTTTCCCCACAATAAAACCACGGATTAAAAGTGAACAAAAACAGAGCAGCTCCCAGTGTCCTCCTCTAACCCCTCATCAAAACACCAATTCATGGATTTATTCTTTAGGCAGACATTAAAAGTGCAGTCTGTAATTTTAGAGTAAATTTTAAAATTTTTGAAAATTGTTATAATAACATTTTAAAACCATCCCCTTTCAACCCAACCAACTCCATTCCATCCATCAAAACATGAAATCCTTTCGAGGTGCCTTTAAGGAGATGAGCAGAGCTAAATTTTGAGTTGAAAAAGCTAATTCAGGGTCTGAAAAATGTACACAAAAATGCCTTTAAATGCGAAACATACTCCACTGAACTGTTTCAAATTAGTGAAAGATTTTAGATGAGATCATTGAAGTCAGAAATTTGTAATTGTTATAGGCTTGGAGACACTCAGAAATTACACATTGCACCTTTAATGGTTCTCAATTTTTAGGCAGACACTACAGTATTGAATAAATGAAAAACAAAAAGGCCAAAAATTCAACAGATAATCAAATCTCTCCTATTAATCTAGTCACTTAAATTAAAACATAATTTAGTTGTAGCAATGAAGCCAGGCTGATTTATTTTTTTGTCTTGCAAAAGAGATCGAGAGAGAGAGAGAAAGAGAGAGAGAGTTTGGTTGCCTGATTATACTAAGGTTGCAAATGTTTCCTTCATGTCTAAGAATATTCATGAAAAGTGTATAATAATAAAGAGAATGAAATGATGAAATGTGAATATTTATAAAAGAAATAATCACTAAAAGTCTTTTGTATTTTGCTGAACTTCTTTTACAGATTTTTTTCTTTCTGTTTGCAGAAAATCCTTTAATTGCTTTGTGCAAAGTGTACGTAAAGATTTGCTCAAATCTGACCTGATTGAAACTGTGCTGCCCCCATGTGGACAGGAAGGGGGGAAAAAGCAAATCTTAGGTAGTTAGCGAATTGAAATGATACATCTAAAATAAATAAATAAACAGCGACGAAAAATTCATCAGTTTGAACACCATTTCATACGAGACAGTGAAAACAGACAAACTAACTTCATAGATAAAGGAGGTTTTATTTGTCATTTGTGTACAAACCGAGGCCGCAAACGCCTTCCAAACAAACGAGTCTCCGGAGTGCAGGATCTCGCTCTTTCTTTTTACAGGTATTTATCCAGAACAACAGTAACATCAAGTAAACGTCAATATGGTTCACAAGAGAAGAGCAGAAATCCAACTCTTGTCCTAGTCGCTGTTTTCCATTATTATAAATTTTTTTAACATTGTCCTTAATGTTAAAGATTTAAACACAAACTAGGGTGATGTTGTACTGTTGTTGTATACTCATACCCATAAAACAACGTCTCTCAAAAGGATTACAAACAGTTCTTTTTTTTTTATAAGCAATTGTTGCATTACAACACTGAAAAAGGTTCTATATTAGAGGAGAGATCTCGCAGTTCAGGACTTGATGTGCTGATATTGTTCGCTTATAAAAACAGTGATGCTTTGTTGAGTCAGGGTGACATTTGTGCTAAAGAGCAAATCTTCCTGTCATAAACAATTGATACAGCAATATATATATTCCAGTTCAGAACAAATCAGATGATGACAACACGATTTGCTTTTTTGAGAAGTGAACCTTTTAAGTTTTAAGTCTAAGTAGCAAGAGTTAAATCTCAAATACTGGAAAAAGCACAGATAACGAATCCATTCTTAAATAAGTTATTTATTATACTTCCCCTCAAGTCGAGTCTATCTCTATATTTAAACTTCTTAAACATTTAACAAACAGCACAATAAATTAAGAAAGAATCACAAATCTGAAGGTTTCATGTAAGCTCCTGCTCTCTGATCGATAAAAGATTACAATGTGGTGTTAATTTTGTGCCTATGATACGCAAATAGAGCTTACGCATTCCAATCTCCAAAAATGCGCATATTTGTACATTTTTAAAACACGTCTGTATGTAGACACCAATCTTGTAGGCAGCTCGTTAAAGCAGGAAAAAATCAATTGGCGTGAATGTTATGTTCAGTACGGTATGAATAGCTCAAAGAAAAAATTATCCTGTTTTACTGGGGGTTTTTTTTTTTTACAGTAAAATTGACTCCAAATACAAAAATCTGGTCACAAAATAAAAAAACAAAACAAAAAACACCCAGAAGCAAGAATTCGGTTCAAAATTAAAACACTGAAACATTTCATAATCGTAAAAAAAAAAGAAAAAAAAAAAAAAGGCAAAAACAAAAAACAAAACAAAACAAACATGCCTGCATGTTAAAGAAAAGTAATGCATATTGAATTTTCTTTCTTTTTTTTTTTTTTTTTTTTATAAATTGAGATTTGTTGTTTTTTTTTAACCTGCATGCTTTATAACAGCTCGGAGACGGACATGAATACGAATGAAAGGAGGCGCTTGTTGGCACCGGACAACATGGCTGCTGCAGAACACAGTGCCGAAGATGACGGACATCACTGAGAGGACGATCGATAACAAATTAGCGGACGAATGTGAACACCGTGCACGTTTTCTCCTCATGACATGTACATATACAATGTTACTTAGAGACAAAATGTAACTTTATTACACAAAGACAGCGAGACACTGCTGTATAATGAAAACAAAAGGACGCAATGTCATAAAGGTCTCAGAATGGACACAGACAACGAGATGTCTCACAAAGTATGCTTCATAAAGTGGATCCTCGCAGGGACGTGAAGGACGAGGACAAACACCTGGACCCTGCATCCTTTTGGTTCTACTAAACAAACTCACTGGCTGTGTTTCAAAATAGCATCTCACTCCTCATTCCCTACAAACTGCAAAGTGCGTTATGGGTATTCTGTACATCATTTGGACACTTTTTTTCCTTTTGCAGTGCATTATGGGATTTCGAGAGCACACGAGATCATTCCCAATATGCTTTCGGACTACAAAAAAACAAAACTCCGAAAAATAGTGCACTAAAAAGGGTGCATGTCAGGACACAGTGACGATCTGTGGCATTAAACGGAATGTGTACTAGGTAAAGTAGGTCAAAGGTCACTCCAGTTTTATATATTAGTCTTAGATACTTTTAGATACTTCCTTATGAGAGATTTCTTTAATGAATAGATTAATTTAATGAACAAGGCAGCTTGTCCCCAAAAAAATAAATAAATAATCATTACATTAAAGGAAACTCTACAAAAAAAAAGAAAAGAAATCGTTTTTAAATTATGTACGGACATATTTCCACAAGATTCCCTAAATACAATGACATAATAATAATAATAATAATAATAATATGCATATTGAACTGTCTACAGAATGTAACACCTTGAATTATGTTTAAACTATTGCTCGCAAGGCATGAGAGACAAAAACATTATTAACAGAACAAAAACTGCACTTTGTACTGAAACACAATAAAATGACCAATGTTCAGTGTTACGTTCTTTAAGCAGTTATCCCAGTGACGGCATTTCTCTCAAAAACAAGTCTCTGAGCACAAAATGATCAAAGACGCTCGAGTCTATCATCGAGTATTGCTTTCGATGACGCCTCAACATGATGATGCTCGATTTTTGGTCGACTTGCAGCTAATACTTTTAATAACCTAACCTGAACACAATGAGAAGAAAAGCCCTAGGGTTAAGCAAGCATCTTAACTAGCAGCGACACTGAAACACCGGAAATGAGCACAGACTCAGAAACGACGCCATGAGCACTACTTGACGGCAGCAGCAGAAACACGGTTCAGGCTCTAGTACTCAGGGAACAGAAATGAAGGAGGAGGAGGAGGAAGAGGAGGCTCGAACTGCACTGGCTGATCGCAACGTGTGCAAGGATACAGGATACAAGGATACAGCGCTGGCCCACAGTCCACATATTTCCTGACAGCACAGCAAAAGGAGCAGAGTACTAACGTTCAGAAATCACTAAGCCGTATCAGGATGCTCTGGAAAGAGTGAGTATTATGATCCACGTGAGCCGCCGGCGCCCTTCAGTGGCTGTATGTAGACCTCATGAGAGAGTCCAGTCGGGCATTCCTGCTAGTGTTCAGCAGGGGTCTCGCTCTTCCATCAGTCCATTTACTGGAGTTCCAATCTCAGCGTGCTTTATTCTAGACCTCTGTGGAAAACAGGATGCTCTGTCTCTTGCTGTCCGGTGTGGGAATAGTCTCCAGTTGGAGGAAGTACAGCAGGACTTGTACCTAATACAGAAACAGATATGACATCATTATGTAGGTCTCATTATGAAAAAAAACAGTTCAGGCAAAGATGAAATGTATACTGTGAATCCCTGAAACATTCAGGTGCAAACCAATTCTTTTTTTTTAATAAATGCATTTATTCATTTGAAAATAGCTCTGTTTATCTCAGGCAGTACCTGTGACATGACCTCGAGGGACCAGCTGTCTCCCATGGAGATGGGCTGAGTGGGGTTCATGGGAATCTTGCTGTCTTTCTCTGCTGGTCGGAGCAAAGTCGGCCCAAACACCGTTGCCAGGTTATGCAGAGACATCTTATTCACGCTCTCCTTTTCTGCAATCCTGACAGACAGAGAAAGGGTTAAAGACATCCTTACATTCAAACGTTTTTAAAATAAATTCTCTAAAAAGCTGACAAAATAAAAAGCTGATCATGTGGAAATCCTCATTAAAAAGTCATTCAGGAGAAAAGCCTACAATACACAATATGCATGACCGTTCTGGTGACATTTGATGTTGCTTTCTTTAATTAAATCAAGAAGAATCTCTTATTTGCTGAAACAAGACCATCAACACAACTTTTCTATATCAGCTAAACATAAAAGATTTTTTTTTATATTAATACATTCAGGCTTCTCTGTTTAGAATGGACAGAAATCCCTGTAGCAAATTACTGACAAATCTATGCAAAATCATAAGCCAAACTAAATCAAGGCCAAACTCTAGCGGAGGAGGCGGAGCTTTCTGATCTGGCGTTCAACATGTCCGACAGGCGAGTTTGTCCGTTACTGACTGGTTGGATGTTTTGTAGCGCACATTAAATTTTCTCTCCTGGACACAGCGTTACAGAGACCGGAGAGAGTCTCTAATATTTCACGTATATGATAAAAAGTATTCTGAAATAAAAAATAAAAAAAACCAGCATAACTTACCATACGATATTTCTCATTTTAATTTGTAGTACTTATTAATTTTTCTTTTCTCCACTTTTTTCTTTCTTGTTCTCCATCTTCATTATTTTTTGTGCAAATGCAAATTTTGTCTTATGCACAAATAAAGGACAAATACAAAAAGTAAAAAAAAAAATACATGGTGGCTCATTGCTTTTTTGTGTGTATGCAGGTCATTTCAGGTAAATCTTAAAAAAAAAAAAAAATGCTGCAATGACTATTTTCATTCCTGCTCTGCCTACTCAAATAAATACCTCAAAAGGACATAACTGCAACAACAAATAAGACAAACTGATCAAGTGTAGGGTGACTTTTAGCTTTTCTAGGAAATCCAGCAAGGTATTATTATAGATATATTTTCTTACCTCTTCAGGTGATCCAGTAAAAAGAGGAAGGTGACCAGATTGGGCTCGGGAAGAGACAGCAGCAGGTTGAGCATGCAACTCTCTTTAGCCACGCTGTCTGAGAGAGCTACACACACACACACACACACACACTTATCAGCACACTTTTAGAACAGCACAGTATTATTTGGAAAGCCAAAATACAACAACTGACCGATGCCTCCAGTGAAATTGGGATAAAGCTCATCAGTGAAGAGCGGCTCTGGAAGCTCCCGGAAATAAAGCTTCAGAGTTCCAGCAATGGCATTGACATCCATCTCACTCATCATCACTGAGACGTCCTTATTATCTGTGTGTGTTGAGAGAAAGAGAGAGATTTACACCCTCATTCAAAGCACAACACAGCGCAACTGAAAATTACGCAGCTTAATAAAAGCTAACAGAAGTATAAAATAATCCACAAGGGTGTGTTTTATAATATGTTTGGATATCTGCCATATCACTGGTTATATAGTACGTAATGAAATAAATGCAAGTATCCGTGTTCGAAGAAGGAAATTACACAGTTTCTCTTTTATCCTAAATGTACGGCTTTCTCCGTGTGCTTTGGTTTTGTTTTGCCACGCGTCTTTGCTTTTGTTCTGGATCTGTCTCTTCCCACCAGCCTATTACTGGTCTGTTATCTGATTGCGTTCACCTGTTCCATGTCAGCCTTGATTAGTTAGACTGGTGCTGCAAAGTGTTTGTACATGACGAAGCCTTACTTTCTCTGTATTCGAGTTCTTGTCCCATGGTGTTTTGACCAGATCACTGATTATGGATGAGTCTCTGAATTCCCTGTCTGTTCAGTATTCTGACTATGATTCCTTGATTGCCCATAACAAAGATCATAAAGAGTTTACGCATTTAGTCACAGCTTTCACAAATAATCTACACAAGCGAGCTGCTGTCATTTTCATATTGATTATACTCACTGGTGTCAAAGGCGGTTTTGAGAGCCTGGATGTCAGTGGCGACTCCTGAGACGCGGTAGATGCCGACCTCCTCCATTCCTCTCCTCTCAATCTCCTCTAGACACTGTCTGACAATGTAGGGAACCTTCGAACGCTCTCGTCTGAACAGGAAAACACACAATTAGTACCAGAATCATTCAGAACCAGCGATTTTTCATGATGTTATTAGGATACATGATGTGAAGTATGTCAATGTTGAGCAATAAAACTGGATTGTTAGAGGAATACTGTTCAACTACTACAGAGCCAAAAAGTCTGAATCAACTGCCAAGAGAACTTATGCAAAAAATAATGTAAATCTACTCAGGATACATATAAAATCCAATAATACATCATTCAAAATGGAGATAAACTGATTTAAGCATTTGAGAAATGAAAACCTCTCTGAATACCCCGTTCACAAACATTTAAATCTGTAACATCGTACGTGGAAATATTTTGAAACTTCTGCCTTCTGTCAAAGACCTCAATCTTCCCTCACTCCCAGCCCTCTTTTCACAATCTCATCCCTGTTGTTAATCACCACTATTGTTTCTTTTCTATTTCATAGATTTTTTTACTTAAATGTCATGAGTTGCCTTCTAAAAGCAGATCTAGAAGAGACATCCTACCTTACAGTGAGTAAAGAGAATTTGTTTTCCCAAATTGTATGCACTCATTATTTCATACTTTCATCCTCAGGACCAAGTGTTTCGAGAAAACCTATACTGCAGTGATTTTTCAGTCCTACCCTTGCTTCAGCCCTTTCCATCATGAAATCAGTCAGGAATCAGAACATGAACAGACCTGGGCCCTCATGGAAGGGTTCACGTGGGAATTGTGAAGCAATAAAGGTTTTTTTGCTTTCAGATTAGCCAGTTGTTTTTACTCAAGTCTCAAAATCGGAAATTTGGCCTTACAGACACTTTACACAGTCACACAAATACAAATGCATGCAAGAATGCATGGAGAAACTAGAAGGGCACTTGGAGACCTCCACCAAGGACAATAGTCGACTCTTCCATGATATGAAAATCTGCAACCAATTTGTATGGATATAGTTTCAACGGAGTCATATTTCTACGCTGGCTACATGTTGTCTCTATTGAACTTTACCGCCATCTACAGGATTTTATGATGTATGGCAATGTTGAGCTCAGACATCTGGCAAGCCCAAATACTGTATCTCAGACATTAGCAAAATCTAAACTAAATTTGTGGATTCGCCATGGCTTGGACCCTCTCTCCAAAATTGAATGGGTTCTTCTTTGGCCCATGCTACACCCTGCCATCAAGTTTCAAGAATATTTGCCTAGTGTTTTGTGCAATCCTGCTTAAAGGCAAACGTACAAACCCACAAACCGCACTGAAAATATAACCTCCTCGGCGGAGGTAACATGCCTCAACATGTGAGCCATCCCTATTAGAGCCGCATCATGTCTAGAGCTCCTGCCAATTTGCATCCCATTAGCAGATCTTTTTAGCTCTGTAGTAGGTCCTACTACCTTGCCTTAAGAAAACAAACTACTTGTTTTGTTTGTGATGTCAAACTCAACGTTGACAGGTGAATCGTTTACTCACTTGGTCACCGTGGAGATCTTCACTCCAAACACTCCTGTTTGTTTACACGAGGACGTTCGCTTCAGGCTGAACTCTCTGCTTGTGAACTTCATAGACAGCTTCACCTCAATCTACACCATAAAAACATCAACTGTTACGCCCGTGCCACCAGTGTGCAATACTTGCGCGTAAATTTTACCCCCTTCTAATGATTTTGTTCTATAATTAAAATTACTGTGGACGGGTAATTCGTCACTGAACTTTATGTGGACCCTGTGTCATAAAACTGATATAGTCATGTTATATACATATAATGGAACATGTTATAGTCTGTCTGGTGACATGGGAATGTCAAGTTACTGGTAATTGTCATTACAGCTGCCATAATGTTTGACATCATAACAGCTTGTGCTTGTGTAATTTTTGCATATGACTTGAGATAAGAAAGTCTTTAAGTCTTAAGAAAGTCCTTTTTCCCCCCGACATTGTGAGGTGATGGCTGGGTGTAGAATGTCATGCTCACCCCATTCATAGGAATGACGGTCCTCTGCCAGTCTTTACCTTGAAGCATCTGAGGGTCCAGCTGACAAAACAGGCGAATAAACAGATGTAAAACCTTATATAACATTTACATAACATTATTTCAAAATGTTGTTTTTATTTTTTCATTTCAATGTTCATTCTAACCAGTGAGGAATACTCAAACACACACGCACGTACACAATGACTCCTTCTCCTCTCAGTAACACACATTATGTTATGTTAAGCAAAACACTTCTGTTTCTCACACACAATAAGGTCTTTATTACACAAATCATGCTAGCCGATTTTTGCATTAAAGTCTCGTTCTCTGGTAGCGCCACCTACTGCAATTTGCCTGCAAACTGCAAATCCAGGTGCAGAACACATGCAAAAGCAACAATATGACCACAAATCAGATGTCTTGCTGCTAAAAACTAGACGTCTGGTCTATTCTGATAGCATATTAAATACATTTAAAATTCTGATGTGAAATGCTTGGGCACCACCATCTATTAGCATCAGAATAAGCCTAAAGCATTTGTACTTTGTGACATTTGTCATCTCTTTCATGGGCTTGTCTTAACCTAGTCTGGAACACCCAATGAAAATTCGACGCAGGGAGAGTCTTCCATTTTTCCAAGAACCATTTTTCACATGAGGGGAAAAAAAAAAATGAACCACCATTTCTTTTACTTATTGATAGTCACCACATGGCTGTGTCTCATTTGCATAAAGTTTATTTTTACACAGGTACAGCTTTCATTTTCATATTTACAGAAGGAGTAAAATAAACAAAACAGATTCCTCAATTCATTCTAGATGAGACTGCACTGACAAAATCCCCGTCTGAGGCCTTTTCAGGAGTAATAGAATATCGCTCATGAGATCACACAGATATCATTGGCTAAAGCACCATACCACAATCTGTCCTTTGCCAATAATGCGGTCTGTGCTCTCCCCGTCCTCTTTGCTCATCTTGGTTTTATTGTAGCTCTTGTCATAGCAAAGCAGTCTCAGCGTCTGGGAGCCTTCCAGCTCACTCTCAAACTCCTAAAAAAAAAAAAAAAAATAAGAAAAACAAAACAATAAAAACACCAAACCACAGTATCGCACATTAACCATATTGCAACTGTTTAAACCGCAATATTTTAAACAGTGGCGTCTGTGAGAAATGTTTGCTGAATAAAATACAGTGATACCTCGGATAACGACCACAATCCGTTCCGAAAAGTGGGTTGTTGTCCGAAATGTTCGCTATCCGAAACAATTTTCCACAGAAGGACTGATAGAAATAATCGGTTCCTAGCCCCCGATGACTCGCTAATATATGAAAGTTACAGG
>JAQQZX010000011.1:19980916-20008391 GCA_030068355.1 Notoglanidium maculatum
AAAACAAAACCAGAAGAAAAAAAACACCACCACACAATCGCACAGTAACCGTATTGCAGCTGTTTAAAGCACAATATTTTTAAACGGTGGTGTCTGTGAGAAATGTTTGCTGAATAAAGCAATTATGTCGTCCCCGGGTTATAGAAATTGGCAGAGAGAAACCTGCTGACTGATGTTTAAAACATTTGCACTCGGTGGCATTCATAAAGCCAACACTGCTGCTGAGATAAAAAAATAAATAAATAAATAAACAAACATCAGCTATACTGAGATCAGAGGTACATATACAAACTCCGTTAATCTCTTTATGTTATAACGCAGTGCTACAAAATTCTTGAATTTTATTAATCAGAAAGTGTTGATTAATTGTTAGTAAGGGGACATTTTTTTGGAAGACAAAAAAAAAAAGTCTCCAGTGTCTGTGCTTTGAAACATTTCCCTTTGTGGCTTTGTGATAACAAGGGGGAAAAAGAGAGGCTTGTGAGGGAACAAATATATTATATAATGTTATAAATGTATAAATCTTATAAGAAGTAACTCGAGCTCACTTTTTTGTTCCACGACACAGATGCTCCTAAAACAGAGCGCCCCCAAGTGTTTCATTCCTTACACTTACAAGACACGAGTTGCACAGTGCATGGTGTCTGTGTACTCTGAGTGCAGGATGTATTCTTACCTCGTTCCATTTGGGCTCTGTAGTGTATCTGTACACACGTGTCTTGGCTTTGTTCACAAATAAGCCAAACGAGTCCACCTCCATCGTGCAATACAGATCTGAAAAGAGATAAATAACCCCAGCGACAATATTAACTGGTCTTAACTTAAGTGAATTAGCACCCATGTACAAAAGACCAAGCGTGAGTGAAATAACAATGAGAGAAGACAGAGATAAGCATCAGGATTTCAGACAGATAGTAGGGATAAAAAATGAATAACTGACTTGAAAACATTTCCCACCCTTAACAAACAGTGTAACTTACTTAAGCTCTGCTTTAGTCCAGAGGCAGAATGGATGATTACATTCAGGAAGCCGTAAAGTCCAGGTGATTCGTCCTCTGTAGAAAGACGACATCATAAGCTTATGACTTACACAACTGCTTACACCATAACACTTCTAAATTCTCCAATCTGATTGGTCAGAAGGTGTTGATTAATGTTTTATTACAGCAGTTCTGACAGTAGTACCATATGTCACTTATTGTTTGTTTGAAGACAATATCTTTTCTATATTAACAACTTAAACAGGTGAACATGTCAGAAACAGATGGGTTTTTTTTGTTTTTGTTTTTTTTAAGATTGCTGATGTGAGAAGACAATTTTGGAAAGAGTCTCCACTGTCAGCAACATGGGAAAGACAGAGAGCTTCAGTAGAGTAAAAAGAGAGAGCCTGGTGAAGGACTAATTGGTGTGATAACAGGAACTAACTTGCTTCATGGACATATCATAACATTAAAATGCAGCTATAAATAGATAAACTACATGACATGGCATTGTTATTTTAGCAAAAGAGAATAAAACACTGCGCTATTATAGGTAAATAATCAACTTTGAGGTGGTAAGAGCAACTATGCTGACTTAGCAGCATTTAGCAGCAAGTAATAAATGTGCGGTAAAAATTTAAGATCCATTTTAACATTTTAGTGAATGACAATATCTTCAGGAATATAATAGCCAACGACTGACACATCCTTACCTTCCTTGTTGACGGTCAGAGGGATGTGGTGGACGGTTTGGAGTTTCACACAGGAGTTGGTGAGCATCTGGAGCTCCATGGAGGTCAGGGACACACTCTTAAAGCCTGATGAACAATACAGTGACCCGTTTCAGAAACACTTAGCAAATGAAAAAAGACTGATAGTGTATATGTTGTGGTGAGTGTCTTGCTGGCACGGCAGCCTACATTTCTTTTGCTGTTCCTGAATCATGTCCTTCCAGTCGGCACGCTCGTAGTCCGAGGAGATCAGGAACATGTAGCTCTGAATCAAAGTGAATTTTGATTAGACGGTTTCAAGATGACATAAGAGACAAAAAAAAACTTAAAACTTAACTGAATAAAATATGTGTAGAAACTGGTAACCTATGCAAACCTGCCTAATCTAGCTGCCTCACAAAGAAGGAGACATACTTTTACACTCTCTTCATGTGTCTTTAACTGGGCATAAACGCATCTACGGCTGATTTACTACAGCTACGGAATGGGAAATACAGGACTATGCTGGTTATAACCAGGGTGGATGTTCTTGTGACAGTGATGGAGTGTCTCACCTTGCCGTTTCTGTTATGCACTCGCAGCGGCATGTTGGGAGACGTCACAAGCAGCAGGGACTCCTGTTCGGACAGCTTCTTTTTCAGCCTCTCAATGACCTTTGACCCCTTGTTGGCTCGCTACGGGATAGGATTATAGCATAAACTGTAATTTACTGAAGCGAGCTATACTACGCTGTCTGATGGAAAAGATGGTCGGTAACAAAGATTATCCATTTACATAGCATGATGATTTCTGAACATGAAATCATCTCACTCATGGTACCTTCTCTCTCTGAATCTCACTCCGGAGGGAAGAGATCTTAATCTTAATGGCGTCTAGCTCGTCATCCGGGGCCTGCGGGATCGTGACGAGCTCCGTCTCCTCTGCTGCCTGGAAGGTCAGGTCTGACAGTGGAACGTACCATTTACAGTCATACTGTTGACTCTTCCTGAGGACAAAAAGACAAACGAAGAATGAGAGAGTGGAGGATGAGGAAAAATAATCTAATATACAGACGAAAATACACTGGAATCTAATAAGAGAGGCACCAGAGATGTGAGCTCAGGTTACAGACTAATGTGACTTTAAACATGACAGACGGGTAATGGGAACCAATTTTCTTCCTCAAATTTTGAAATAAACAGCAGTGATATGATTTCGGTGATATAAAAGACAAAACTAATAAATCGGATGTACAACACGGTTGCAGGTGCTTTCTCCTGGTGTTATAGAAGTTTGTGTTTCGTGTGCACTGGACATGCTGCCTTCACTTCCTTATCGGATCATCGTGTTAGCATTCAAGCGCATTGCTAACTAGTTCACTAGCCTGATGTATTTTAATATCTTCCTAATTATTTCCCTAGTTGTAAAATGCTAAACCGGCTACAAATATAACCCACATCTATGGTATGACCTAATTAATAAACACTAAAAATAAAGTGCATTTAGAATAAGAATTACTCCTCATTATTCATTATCAAACAGTAACAAGTTCAGAAATCTCTTATATTAAACCTGTTTCCAAAGCTCCCACTAGTCATTATAACTTGAGAGCCTCATGCAACTTTTCAATTAAGACTTTGCAGTCGTGATCATTCTGACAGCACATGAAGGCAGCGTTATTATTCATCCTCCTCATCTCAAAATTATGGTAATTATCAGACAGTGATGTAGTGCTTCCAGTCAGAATTATTCACATCCTCATACCCGGAAACGAACCATTTCCATGGAAACACACACACACCATCTTATCATTTGTCGGAAAAAAGGTAACAGTTTGATAAATCCAATGTTTTTTTTTTCAGTCTTCATTTGTTTATCATGTGATGCAATCTCCAGCTTGATTTCTTGCTCACCCGCCGATCTGTTTCTTGAGCTTGGCGCAGAGCAGCAGGTCAGTGAAAAGGAAAACGTGTCGCAGCTTCCTCGCTCCTTCCACCAACTCCACCATGAAGCTGTCTTTCAGCAGCTGCCGATTCTGAACACACAATCAACACACATTTGTCAATGTAGCAAACTGTCCGAGGCAAAATACAGGACTCTATATAATAGAAAACAAAGTTTATAAGGTATAGCAGAGACAGATTTTATTACAGTGTTGGGCAAAAACACTCTTAGCACTTCCATTTGAACACCACACTGCTGGAAATGGCAAAATTAAGAGTTCAAGATCCAAAATTATCCATGGTTGTCCTTCGCTTCTAAAAACATTACTAATTTTTGCAACAAATATCAGGCATGTTTCATCTTGTTGCATTTGAACCTTCTTGGAGTAGTAAAAACCCAAACTAAGATGTTTTATAGCAGAAATAAACTTGCCACTGCCATAACTGACCCCTAATAGTCTAAACTCAATCACATTTGTCTTAAATACTTCTAGTGACCCTTGATGCCTTTTGCATTAACTTTTCAGAGATTGAATGCTGAAATGGTTAGACTGTTTACCAAAGTTTACTCTTTGCCATTAGGTGGCAGTCTTGTTTTTTCAATCCTCAGCCACTAAGCCTCCAAAAAGGACATTAAATCACAACGTCTAGGAGCCTTTGTGTGATCCTGAGATGAGATCATGTGGCATTTTAAAGCAGGTAAACCCTGCGTGTGGGTCATATGCTCAGATAAAAGAGCCCGAGAGCAAAATCGGTGGCTAATGTGTGAAAGTGAAAATGTATACACAAACACACGCGGCCTGTAGGTACAATTCTCACACCAGTGCTCGTACAACAACATGACATCCCTGCAGTGGGACAACAAAAGGTGACATCACAATCAGATCGTCCAATAGGATGCCTCTACCTGCCTCCTTTCCAGCTCAGCAGTCACCCCCCACATTTTCTAGACAGTATGTCATCGAGGTCCAGTCTTCATCAGCGCAAGAACATACAGCTACCGAATAACATGCACAGCAAATGATGGCTAGGGGAGATGTGCACAGTGAAGCAATGTATGCGTTTGTGTGTTTGCAGCTGTGCCAGGCTGATGGTGAAATGAGAAAACCCACACACACAGACATATTTATAGAAACACACATGAAGAGTATGGCAGATGTGTTGCTCAAACACAAAGCCCACTGATGGCCTGATTTCAGTCCAGCACCCAGGCAGCGTAATGAGACCGAGTCATTCCAACTGGCACAGAAGAAAAATGACTAGAAGAAGTCAAAGGCCTTCTACTCCTACTAACCACCATGACACACAATTAAAGTGTTTCAACTGTGGTTGCTGAATAATTGAGAGGGAATTATAAAAACTATCATGCTTTCCTCCAGCTTAGCGCTTCCCATTGAGACTAATGGAAAGGCTAGTCAGTGATAGTGAGAAGATAAATCTGACTGCTGAATTTCCAAGCAGTGTTTAAAAGGCAATATACCACAGCACTGTCGAATGGTCCGTCCTGATTGGTCAGATGATATTGATTACTTTTAGATAACAGCAGCTCTGGCAGCAGTTCCGGCCGCACGGTTCATATAAACGTTCATTTGAATACTCGAATCTGATTGGTCCAACGTCCATAATTGCTGTCTGTCATTATGGGCCACGTTATTATCGGAAGCAATAAATTCATTTTCAAATCAATAAAATCATTTTTATATCAATATTTTGTGTCAAATGATTGATTTACTTGATAAGTAGCTATATAATAAGCGGTTTAAATGTTCAGCGAGCCGGCCATTATTGCAAAATAAATCCGTTCAGGCTGATTCAAGACCCCTCCACTATGCGTCAGGATCCTGCACCGGCCTGTCCGGGATTATTTCACAATAATGTCCAGCTTGCTGTACATTATCCTTTGCATAATCATGTGATTACAGTAATTCCTAACTATATTTCCTAACAGTTTTACTGTACTTACTGAATAATTCAAAGTAATTACTAAATAAAAAGGTTTAAAAAGAAAAAACAAAACAAAACAAAAAAAAACCTCAAACCACTAGGCCTATTACACGGTTAAATATTCAAAAACATGTATTAAAAACACCACACAATATGTTTAAAGGTGATTTTGGTGGAAACAATTATAATCCCACTCTTTCAAGGTCACGTCTATAAAACATGTATGCTATTATTATTTTTTTCTAAAGAAGGATTGGTCAAGGGTCAGTTTCTTTACTGGTTAACATTTCCGCCTTATAATGACTAAGAAAATATAATAAAATCTAACAACGTAACAGTAGTTAATAGTTATCTCTATCGAATCACGATCATAAAAAAAAAAAAAAAAAAACAACAATAAAAATCAGACCGCACGTTAAGAACCACTAAAACGGCACAAGCTCCACGCAGTTTTTATCTCGCTCTCATTTTTTATCCAATCCCTCTTAGACCTACTTTAGCGCCATCACCCGCTATCATCCAATAAACCAATATCTCCCTTCTGGAAGATTCTAAGATTAAAATCAGTTCATCTCAAACTCCCCTTAGTGAAGCTCAGCCTCCATTAATGGACTGAAAAAAAACGGGGGGGAAAAAAGGACCAAACACATTTTCAGGAAGTAGTGATGTCATCGGCACCTGACTTAAGAAGGTATTCTTGGTACTACTATTCATAGAGCCTGCATAGAGAGTCAGATGACTTGGGCTTTAGAGTGCAGTTACACACAGAATTAAGGTTTATTATGCCCTGTGGTCTCAGCGGCAATCCACTCTCTAGTTTAAAAGTGCAAGAGCTTCCAATAAGTGCCTCGGTCCTCACATTGGAGGCTGCACATCTGTGTATTTATGTTTACTTTGATAAGACTTCTTTAAGCAGGATTTGAACAGGCATCACAAGGCAATAAACCCTAACTCCAATTGAAATATTCTAGTGCTCTCTGTTTGTTACATCTTTCTGTTGATCCAAGTAATCATTCTTCCTTGATGATACCTTTTCACCAGAAATCTATTTAATGCATCATTAAATCATAAGAATGAACAAAGAATGATGACTTCAATCTATACAGTATATATTACAGAATTTTTAGATGATAAACATTTTTATGAGCAAATAACCACATACAAGCAGCACACTCTAATCTATTCCAAGCCTTTTTCTTTCTCCGGCGAACAAGACGTCCTCGTTTCTGCAAGGAAGGCTCATCAAACCAGCTGTCTCTGCACATCAGATGACATTTTCCTAAACCTGCCTTTAGCGAAATGTGACAAGGGAAGTCTCTTAAAATTGCTCATTACAAGCACACTTTAACCATGAGACAAAGAAAAAAATATCAGTTTTCCTGGCAGCGTCACATGCAGCAGAATAGCAGCCTGCGTATTTATAAGTAGGTGTGTATACAGTGTATGCAGAAATTCGTGTAGGTACTCAAAAAAAAAAAAGATGTGATGCAATCCATCAACCAGCTGTAGTTGTAGAACCATAGAGTTTATATGAATAGCACTGAATGTGCCTATGGTTTTTGAATAGAAAGAAGGGAATGCACATATTTTACAATTCAACTACAAATATAAAACATTTTAGGAAGTGTTTGTGTTCGAAAAGGGTTTGTCCTGGAACAAGGAAACGATCCAAAAGCTAAACATGTGATTTCTGGGTAAAAAGTTAAAAATTCCATCTCCGCCTCATATTATTAGATTTGACAAGAATGCAGCTGCACGCGCCTCGACCTTGTTTGCATACTTGAATGCCTCTCTGGGAGTACAAATGCATATATCCTTCACGTACACGCACGACGCGGAGCTCAGCTGTTAAAGGACGGACAACAGTTTTTGTTTCATAGCTAACATACAGCTTGGCATGCTTGAACAGATACCAGCAAATAAGCATAATAATGTGTGCCTGCAGGGTTTGCCTTTTGTGTGCTTAAATAGCCAAAAACGTGTAGATAAAGTGCAAAAGTATGTGCGTTTGTAGTGCTCGACTCAACATAAATGCTCCCACACTTCACACGGTCCCAATGACTAAAAGAAGCGAGAGCAGTTTCAGAAGAGAAACATGCTGCTCCATTTGCATTTTAATTAAGTAGCTTCTGAGCATTCCCCTTCCCCCATGTGACCGGCGCGGGTCTCCTGAGCTCGGCTCCTCGTCTCGCTCCTTTTAAGCAGGAATTATTGACATGTCTCTACCATACGATAGTGGTGATGTATTTCATCAGTGCATGCATATTATGAAGCTTGATACAGCTTTATCATAATGCAAAAAAACCTGATTATATTTGTTAAGTTGTATTTGGATCTCAAAGCACCACAACAGTTATTTATTTTCATAACTTTGGAGTATATTATTCTAGTGCTAAAGGGTCAAGTATAGTACTTAGTACATACTCATGAATGCCACAGAAAATGAGAGGGACGGTAACAGCTAGCCGCAGTGGTCATTTCTAACTGGATACACAAACTATATTGAAAATATCGCCATACTATGCAATAATGAGCTTTTCTCCCAGTTTGGGCCAAGACCCATGTGTCCTTATCATTAGGAACCACTGCTGATGCTACGTCACAGGCCAAATGAAAACACTCAAAAGAAAGCGCCATCTACCCTCTTACGCATACACAAGCTCACAGAGGTCTCTGACTGGTTAGTGTCACTTGTCAAGGGTGAGAGTGACGCCCTTCCTCATGGTGCAGATTCTTTTATTTATTTATTTATTTATTGCTTAATTATCAGTGAAATTTAAAAAGACTTTCATCAGCATTTCTATATAAATTTTGTTGGATGACATAATGAAGATGCAGTCACTTTTACTTCTCGTCACCTTGTCAGGTGAAATTGTGGTCAACACGCTTTGTCCAAGCATCTTAAACAAGACAATGAGTACAATAATGAGGTCCAGAGATCTGCATCGACCCTTTTCATGTACACATCATCAATATTTGATCAGTAGTTTGCTCTCTCCACTGGAGACCACATAGCGCTTTGTGATTGAGTGTGCGTGCGTATGTGAAGGAGGACTCCTCACGAGATGGCCACCTCCTGAATAATAAATGTGATGCGAATCAGAGCGAGGTGGCTCGTTAAGGCACATTACACGCCGCCCTTCACTGGCAGTCCATCAAGTGCCAGCAATTCATCTGACACTCCCACAAGTCGCTGCTGCTAGAATGATGGGGTGGGGGACCAACTGGGTCTCTGTGTGTGAAATTAAGATAGACATTTGTGTGTATGTGTGTCACTGTTAAGAAAAAGGTAAACTGGAAACCAGTGCAGGAGGGGGAGGAATGTACTTCAGAATGCCTGATCTCTAATTGGCTGATCTCATGATGTTTTTCTGTCTTCTGATGTCAACAAGGACACTCTCTTACTGTCCATATCCTGTGAAGTCATAATGACTAAAGATCATTAAGAGACACATAACAAGGGAACAATTTTTTTAAATAAATAAATACAAAAACCTATCACGCCATTTTAGGTCAGGCTCGGACAGACTGCACCGTGGTTGGGTCTCATTAGATTTTTTCCACTCACCTCGCCTTTTTTCACGGTCATGGACTGGCGACGTGGTGTGCTTTCCTCATTGATGCTGGACAGGAAGTTCTGCGAGATCCGCAGGGCATCTTGGAGGAGGGGGTGGTCCGGGTGACTGGTGGGTGTGTGCTTTAGCAGATCCTATACCACACACACAGAAACACAAATATATGTGTTTCACAAATATATAGACTCCTTTTTTTACTATGAATATGAAAAATATAAACTGTGTGTTAAACAAATGAGTGTGACTTACATGTAAAACTAGTGTGCTTCTCGTAACTCTATCCACTGGTTTATAAAGAAGAGCTGACACATAGAGACATACAGAGAGACATTAATTATTAAACAGGACAGCTGTTCATAGTACTAAACTAATTGCTAAACATTCATCTGTTTCTGGCAAGTAAATAAACTGTGGGTTGTTTTAGGCGCATTGGCGTAAAAGCTCTGGCAATGCAGATGACATAATGAGACACTTTTAAAGTGACAACAGCTATTTACGTTGGGATCGAGGCATAATTTCTCTGATAGCGCTCAGGTCCCTTTAACTTTCCTTGAAACCCTCAGATATTTGAAACATTTTAAATTTGCAAATTAATACAACACATTTTGGGTTTTTTTTAATAAGAGATCTTACTTTCCAATGAGTACTTGGCTATCTGGTCCTTGCACTCTTTGGTACTTCGGACTTTCAGGTTCTATAAGACAGAATACAGGCAGAACAAAAGGTCAAATATCATTTGAGACATGAGCAATGAATTATAACTGCTAGGACTGTTTTTAAAGCATTTATTGGAATTAAAATTATACATTTTTTACTCTTTAATCTCATTTTACAACACTATTACAAGACCACAACACCATTCATAATTTTAAGACCAAGAATGAACATTACTATGTCGCATTTGCGCTACTAAGCTTTTGTTTTCATCTCTGTCTGCAGTTAAGTTCTTGTGCTGTGCTAGTCAAGTGTGAATGAACACATAAGCTTATCCACTCTATATCTACATAGATAAATCCGAGTGTTATTTTACCACAAGCTTGTGGCTCTGAAACCCACGCAACAGTCTACATCCCCTTTGGTTTTCTCAGCTCTGCTATCCCATTAAACACAATTATCCTAACGTTCAGCTAGTGGTGGTGTCAGGGGACTGGGGGAGCCAGGCTCGCTGTATTACATGAAGTATCAGTTGGCATGACGACGCTAGACGGGGGGGGTTGGAGTGGACTGAACTGAGACTGAGTAGCGTTTTCTCCTTCCAGCGTTTAGCTGGCCATAAAATCTCATGCCAAGTCCCTGAGGACTGAAGAGCTCTGTTTTCAACACTTCAGGTGGGGAGCTGTGTTTCAGCTCTCTCAATACTCAGTGATGGAAGAATCCCAGGGTAGGGTGTAAGACAGATTGAAATATCTGCTGGACATTTTTTTTTTAAACAAAAAAGGACCCCGTTTTCTACAGAGTTAGAGAATGCAGTCTTGCCTGAGTAAGTAAGAAAAAGAGCTTTAATTTGAAAGCTGTTACCTCGGAGATCTCAGCGAACTGTGTATTGGCTTGGCAGCACTTCTCGGCTGTCTCCACGGCTAGTTCATAGTTGTCCACAAATGCCCGGTACACTCCTAGCTGACTGGCCTACAGGTGGGGAGGAATAAAAAAAAAAAAAAAAAAAACAGTCATGATTATATTACATTTCCACTTGCTATACAAAATTTTTTTAATTCACAGAAACACAATATTAACTAACACTTTTCTAACTTTTAATGAATGAATCCAGAGCTGTGAAAACGGCGATGATCAGTAAAGAATTGCTGTACTATATTGATGTAGTGCGTGAGACGAAGTTGTAACAAATGATCCATGTGTGGACGTCCCAAGGTGGACAGATGAGTCAGTATCATCACCATCCTATCCGCTGGGCCACCACCGAGCTCAGCTGCAGGGCCTGGAACAGTTTTCATGGCACTGAGTCCCAGCGCAGGCTGCGCAATTAATGTGTACAACTGGCACATCTGAAAATCTAATTCAGTCATTGAAACAGCGCTGCAATTCATCCCTCTTCAGCTTAAGGGGCCAATCAATCTCCTTAAACACAAATATACACGGGGATGATAAAGGGCTTCGTCTGTTAGAGTGTGTGTCATTGAATGTGTGTGTGAGATGATATGGAGAGAAACTGGAGCCATCTGCAATGCTTCACCAGCCAGTATCATCTGCAGTGTCAAGTACATAGAGCACAGCTACACTCAGTTACAATTAGTTTTTGCTAACTAATAATTAACACTAATTAACAATCCAACCATAAAAATGGCTCAAGCCAGGGTAGATTATAACTGCTGATGAGATGTTTCTGAAATATCCTGTCAGGTTTTCATATATTTAGCTACAGTTAACACTGGAGATTATAAACACTTATTGGATTATTTAAAATCATCTGAGACATCCTGGCATTTTGTCTTATTTTAGTTATCTAGCTAATATTAACAGTGAAGCTTATTACCATGTGGGAGTATGAACTAAAAATCCTCTCAAAATCATGTTAGCTTATAGCTGTCTAGCATTAGCAGTAACTATAATAAACATTTGTTTAAAAAAAAATCTTCTCATAAATCTTGTTCAATCAGCTCATGTTATCTAGCGGGCTACGATTAGCAGTTAGAAACCTTAACATTTCTGAACATGAGCTACAAATCCTGTAAGAAATTCTGCCTTGTTAGCTCATATTAGCTGACTAGCACGATGAGTAAACCTATAATGTAAACATCTGTTTAAAATTCCTTTAAAAACCTGTCAGGTTATCTCGTAAGACAGCATGCTATTGTTAGAAATTATTTGAAACAAATCCTCTCAGAAATCCAGTAAGGTCAGGCCATGTTAACTAGCTAGCAAACATTAGCAGTGAACCCCATTTATATTTACAAGCATGAGCTAAAAATCCTTTCAGAAATTCTGCCAGGTTAGCTCATTTTAGCTAGCTAGCTAACAAAAAAAAAATGCATAATAATTGCCAGACCTTAACAAAATTTTGAAGAACATTACATTTTTTCATATAAATCTCTGTATCGAAGGAAAGATATCTCCGAAGGTTGAGTTCATGCCATCCATTTTTTTGTGCTAAAATTATTTAAATGCTTTAAAACCACATGATTTTGTTGTGCTTTGTTGTGTTTATGATTGAAGAACATTTATTAAATACATTTTTCTTTACAATAATTTTTATGTCTATTTATTATTAGCCCCAAGTTATAAATTGTCCACCTGTGAATGAGCTGTCCGAGGAACAGCCGAGGAAAAAGTTTAGGGTTGGCACTTCTGTTTAAGAGAATCTCCCTTCCCTAAGGCATCAGTTTCGCCTTGCCATGACCCAACCTGTCTGGCCCAAACATAGACCTGATTCATGCTCTAAAACCGAACTCCGGCTGAACTCTCTCCTACCGTTACTGGAGGGCTAAGAGCAAAAGAAAATGAGAAGGCATCCACAATCCCATCCATGCTGAGCAGGAACGGCTGCTTCGGGCCAAAATCAATATGTAGTGCAGATCTCAAGAACTTCCTCTGTGATAATCTGTTTATGGCGCAGAGAAGAGCGTGTGTCTCGGTAGACTCTCCAACCTAGTCTGCTTGCAAATTAATGCAAGCTGTGGCAGGATGCTTACTTTACTACACATACTGAAACGTTTGTAAGCCCACTTGTGTGCGACACCGTGTGAATGGAGATCAGCTTGGGTTGAGGATAAGTATGGTGAAATCACTTTCAGTGAATAAAAAAATGCATGAATGCAAACACACACATACTACAGGTGCAGTAACAGCTGAATGTGAAGGCTGGACAGCGAGCATCAGGCAGCAGTGCTATCTGTTGCTGACACAGGACGCTTTCCTTATCTACTCCACCTCCACACACTGCCTCGTAACGACAGGAACATATGGCGAATCTGACCGGAAATGACCCTGAGCTTCTCTACTGTACGTGTAGAATGCTAAGCTTCTCTATAAACTGACCACTAAGCAAAATGGAGTATTGAAGTCTTTCTCCCGTAACAAATAATATTAACTCACGCACCCTGGAAGCCCCGCCCCTTTCTCCATGTCAAATTAGTAATGTTTTGGAAATACGCACTGATATTTTGAAAGAGGTACTGATGTGGTGCCCTTGCTTTCTCTCAAGGTAAATAGAGAATGTTTATTGACTTTGCTGACATGAAATAAATATATTAGTATATGTATTGCTACCATTAAATAAGTACTGTATATACTCAACATTGACCGATGAACAGTCAGAAATTTCAGTTTTGGAAATAAATGTTTATGAAAATAATCTTAACTATGAACTATAAACTATGAAGTGAGCCACATGGAGAAAAGTTTAAATATGTCTGCCTTAAGCGTTACATAAAGAGACAAACAAATAAATGCAGAATAGAGCTTCTGAGCAATCTGCCCTGACGAGTAGAATGAGAACACTAATATCTCAGCATCCAGAGAGAGAATGAAGTGAGAGAAGTGAAGATAGAGAGATCGGGGGATTCAAAGTCCTTGTACACTATGACTCTATTAATAGGCTTCTCCCTGAAACACAAAGCACAAAGTGTTTCATTCGTCTGAGCTGCCTGGGTGAAGAAGATGGCATTGTGACAACCCAAGTACTATCCATAATCCCCTGTGTGTAGTGCAGACACAGCACATACTATAGAGTATTTAAGCAAATAAATAGGTTGCTATTCAATGAGAATTTTCCAGAATGTCGTTAAAGATGATTCAGGCACAGTGGGTTGTGGAAGAACAGAATCTCTTCCGTCAGTATGAAACAGGCTTGCTCTGGTTTGGGCTAGTAAGGTTTCCGTTTGTTTCCCAAACTCCGGTGACTTTAATATTATCCCAGGGCTGTTCGGTCAATTTGAATCAAAATCAGATCCAAGCTAAGGGAAAGTGACTCACTTGTTTTTGGAAGAGGTCTCCCACACGCTGATGGTGGCTCCACTGCTGCACTCTGGGAAGGAGGCTGTCATAGAACTCTTTGTGGATCTCATAGAGCTCAGGCACTTTGAAGAAGATGGTTTCGATCTGCTGGATGGTCAGGACCGGCTGTGACGTCGTGGCTGCGGCTTTCAGCGGTTTCATGGGCTGAGACAAAAGAAGAGCTGGTTTATATAACCTCACCTGATCAGATGGGTGGATTTGCTCATTTGTTGAAGGAAACATAAAAATTAAGATTTATATGCTTTTAAACAGACCTGAAATGTCTGGATGTCTATGCAAACGTTTTGGGCAAGGTCACTTGATCCCATTATATTTCCCAGGAAATGACCACTTATCTATATGTAGGATTATTTTACACATGTTTATAAATGCATAAATGTCTGTTATGCTCGTGTACATTTTATTTGGATATAATTCTCCCTGGAAACTGTAAAATGTGACACTTAGAGGGGTAATTCAATATTTAGGGGGAACTTTCTATGAAACTCAGATATAAGATTAAAAGAGAATGTGAGGATACATTTCTATGAACAAATGAACTCAAGCATGAAATTGGGATGCATTTTTCTTGATGACGCAGCGATGCGATCATGTGAACGGCCTGATTCAGCCTGAAATAGGCATGTTTACATGAACGCATTGCCACACCTACATCCACACACCCACACAAAAACACAGAGTTGCATCACTGGCCCCAAAGGCAGATGGCTGCTCTTTCTATGTGATACTCAGTGCACCGACACTGACAGTCAGGAACATCCCCTTTCTTATCAAAGCAGACTTAATTTTCACCAATTTAGGAAATCATGCCCATTACAGACTCTGATACAGTAATGTTGGCCAAAACGACATTTTTATATACATTTTTCATTACACGTAGTCGATAAGTCATTAGGTTAGTTTAACATCATGCAAACTATAAGTCTAATTTTCAACCAAAATGTCACAGAGAACCTCCTAATTATGCTCATAATCATAATATTATAGAATAACACAGAGAATATATGTTTTACCAGCAACAGCGCCTCCAGGTGGCTGAGGTAGATCTCCTCACTGGCCAGGATTGCAGACAAAACCCACTTGCGCATCTCCAGTCCTTTCTCCAGGTCCAGGTCCGCCTGAGCAGAGAGAAAAAACACTATTACACACATTCACACATGCACACGTACTCACAAAGCAGGAAATTCAAACTGACTTGTCTTTTCTTTTCTTCTCTTTTGTTAAAAGAAAAAAATAAGCACCTGAGGCAGCAAGAGGGTCAAGTATGTTAGTGCTGGCCAGACAAGTGAGGAATAAAACACTTGGGAGTGTGCTGTTATAAGAAAATAATCAACAATAGGGTGGTGTAATACAGCCCGATGTGGTACCACCCTTACATTTTCTAGTAACAGCACATCCCAAAGTGTATACTTCTCTTACAATACAGCAATTTGCCAATTTCTAAAATCCATTTATACTTACATTTACTGTTGTGGAACAAGTTCTCTTGCATTATAATAGCTTTAAACAGTAAATCCTACTTCAGCCTCTTTTTCCCCTCTCTCAAAGTTAATAAGACTTTAAAAAAAACAGCATGTCATGTTACCTAGAATCTGTTGTGAAGTGCCAACACTGGTGACAACTTCCAAAAACGTTAAATAAATCTCCTAGCTTCGCCATTTCAAAAAAGCCAACTGTTTTTAGATCTTTTTATGTGAAGCGTCAAGTATACCAGTCCATGTAAGATGTTACCATGGAAACAACACAAAGTAAATAGTAGTTTATTATTATAATAGTTCATAATAATAATAATATAGTTTACCAAATAATAGTTTACTAAAACTCATAATAGTGTATGTATATATATATATATATATTTATTTATTTATTTATTGAGAAAAGTGTAGTTGTAAAGAAAACCAATAGTAAAATATTACTGCTTTTTCTAATGGCAGATGAAACAAAGCGAATGTTTATTCATAATATTTAGAGCGCAGCCTGCTCTCCTCCGGGAGTCTCCTTCCATATCCACTTTTATCATCGTTAATTCATCCACATATTTATTAAAATCCTTTTTAAGGTTTGTGCTCCGAGTTCATAAAAGCACACACACACACACACACACACACACACACACACACTTCGTCTGATTCAGGACAAAGCCTTGTGTTCAGATTTTATTTCTCCAATAACGATAAGGGAAGGATCAAATAAAAAGGCAAGGGGAATTTGGAGGAAGAATGTGTGGTGAGTATGAAAATAAATCTGCTCATAAGCATCATTTCTGGCTGTCTGGAAGATGAGACACAAGTATAAAAATGACTCAAATGGAGCTGATGATATCTCATCAAGTATGATGAGAAAAAAGGGACTTGCTGGATATACAAGCATCTGTGTGATTTTAGTTTATAGCATGCACATGTTTTTTTTTTTTTTTTCCTTTTTAACATTTCTTTTAAGATCCTTTCCGGGCATCAAAGCCCAGAAGTTTACTCAGCAAATCCCTCTGCAAATCTGTGTTATTACACACCCGGCCTTGCCTACATCTACAAATTAGATCAACATGTTCGTGAGGTTCATGTGCACGCGTGGGAGTTACAGATATTCTGCATGCCGGTGTTAATTAAAAGCCATGTGGGAGCTGAATGCAGGGGTCAAAGGGCACTGGTTGATCACGGAGAGACGGTATAGACTACTCCAATCAGCAGAGCATTGCATTCATAATTCTCAGACATTTTTTCAACCTCAAATGTACTTCCAGACCACGTATCTGCACTACAAATCTCTTCTCTACCAAGACCACAAATGCTGTGGTCACTCCTCCTAATCATGGTCCACTGAAAAGAATTATGGTCGTGCAATCTGATGATGTATCTCGGATCAATTTATAGACTCTCGTTTGGAAAAAAAAAATACAAACATCGAGTATTGAAATATTATTTCAGTGTAGTTTGTGCTAAACAGTGCTGAGTACACGAGACACTCTGGGTTATGTTTGAGAACAGGCTTCAGGAAAAGTGTCACATTTGTCAAATGGCTACTTTCTGTGTTCCTCTAAAAGTTGCCCTCATGATGTCTCAGGGAGTTTTTCCTTGCCACTGTCACCTCATTAGGGATCCAAATCTATATCCAGGTTTCTGTAGCTGCCTTGTAACAATGACTATTAAAAGCACTATGCAAACAAAAACAGAAACTGAAAAGAACCACAATTTTTAGTGACAGCAAAAGTATCATAACACCGACAGTCTCAACAAACATTAGCTTGTTAGCTGGGTGACTCTTGACATGTCTGCCACTTTTCATTTTGCTACCCGTCTCACTTTCCCCTCATCATTTTTTCCTTTATCTCTTCTCGATTTTGTGTGCGCTGCTTATTCCAGTACTACTTAACACTGCATTTTTACACCAACTTTACGTATCAGCATTTGGTTTTGATGTTCATCGACTGGGAACTTGCATATTGGGGTTTAATCAGCAGGACAGTAGCCAAACTAAAAGTGGAAAAAACAAGTACATGTCCTGGCTAAATGAATGTTAATTTTGAGCTAGCTGAGCACTTTAGGCAGTGTGTGTCATAGCAGACTTACAGACTTAGAGGACTCGAGTGAGCCAGAGGACAGCGTGTCTCTGCTGCTGCGGCTCTTGGAGCTGAGGTACGGCGAGGAAGACGGAGAGTCATCGATGTAGGGCAGGATATCGTGGTGACGCCTCTGCTCCTCAGCCCGGTCCGCATCGTAACCGTATGTGGGAGGGGTGCCCGCGAACGGACCATCTGAAAAAGAAAGACAGAAATTATGTACATTTACAACATGCTAATAAGGACATTGCGTACACCTTAATCACAGGTTGTTAACCAATGACATACTATAACACTATAAAAGCAATTTACAACCAGAATCACAGATTCTTCTGTATTTTTTTTTTTTACTTAAGACCTTTTGGTAACCCACACCAGAATCTCCCATATTTTTCTGCACTGATGGGGTCACGACATTCAGCACCACAATCAAAAGTCTGTCTGTCTAGGGGAAAGGTTACATTCTTATAGCCCACATCTAAAAGGGCAGCATCCAGGCCTGACAAGACTCTCGCCCACAAAACACAGCCATGTGCCAGAGAATTAAACCGAACAGAATACAACAGAACACAATCATGACATATTCATTAAGAGACAAAAAAAAAGAAAGAAAAAAACACTCCAGAGAGTTCCTATGCATGTTTTTTCCCCCTCACCGGCCATGATGTACCCAGTAGGATATGTAACTACTAACCGTTTATGTAAGACAGTAAAGCCCCTTGAACAGGACACGTCTTTTCACTGTATAACCTGAAGCATTTTTCTCCTTCTTTGTCTTCATCATTGCGTCCTGTTATCCTCATCAAGTCAAGTGACCTACTTTCACTCAGCACATGCTGCTAATTTCATTATGACTATACGGAACACTGAGCTCCAGCCTACAGGCCTCAGAGGAAAAATCGGAGGATATGGGCTTGCGTTCAAATCTAGCTGCTGGTAGACCTACATCTCTTTGTGTTAAGAAAGAAAAAGTGCTATGATACTGATACTATACCACTTAATAATGAACCTGCATGAATGGAAATAACTCTCCACACCACAAGGTGGAGGTAATACATATTCGTAATGGAAAAAAAAAAAGAATAAGAAAAAAGAAAGAAAAAAAAAAAAAAAAGGGCCCAGATCCAGAATTGGAAAAAAATAAAGCTGTATTGCAGTTACTGAAGAATAAACTATTTATATAGCAAAGACTATGTACAGGGAACCACAAGCCACCCGCAACATGTTTTAGCAAGTGTTCGGCCAGGAATAATAATTAAAAATTTTGGTGTAGCAATTTGTTTAAACTTGCGCGTTTACTTGCTGATCTGCTTGAACAACTATATATTACAACTACACAAGATAACTTTTATTTCATATCACGATTAGCTCAAATAACGGTGATTTTTTGAACATGAAATACATACGACTGGTTTAATTAGGATGTAAAAAAAAAATCATCTAGCTACCATTTCATAGCATGTCTTCTCTCTCAAGTAATTTTTCTCACCTCTGTTGTTCGTGTACTCTCGTGCATTCTAGGAATTTAAAGACTGCAGGCCCCTAAAGCCAATTTAACATGATTAATCACAAAAAGAAACTCAAGATGCTTGATAGCAGACTGAAGTATAAGTTTTAAGGTCTTGGGTTTTAAGCTTGATGTTGAGGATGCTCGATGTTGGCCAGAATTTTTATGATGTTTTGTTGCTCATCACAACACCAGACACTACAAAGGTTCCTGGGAGCAACTGGGTTTATTAGAAGTGGACCAGCATGTTATGTGAAGCTGTACCATATGGTACATTAGGACATTTGAAGCAGTTAAGGATTGAATCCTCTAAATGCTACAAGAGCACACACTGAAACACACACACAGTGCGAGATTGGATTGCTAATGGATGAACTGCTATGCCAGTAAGAGTAACATGATAGCAGCTCTTGGGGGATGTTACAGTATACAGTACATGATGAAATGATGACCTTGCTTTAAAGAGGCACGTTCGCTGCTTTCACTTATGAAAACCGATACTCTGTGTTCTAATCATTTTTTTTCTCTCTCTCTCTTTGAATTAGAGTATGTATTTGCATTCTACGCTCGAGTCAGCTGTTTTATTTACTAGCACACTGTAAACGTCCGCCTACGTTTGCTGTAGTCTTATAGTCATCAATGACAGCTGTGTGTCTGTGTGTGTGTACATAGGAAGCATGATGAATAAGATCTCTGCTGCATGAGAGTGACTCACAGCAGCCTTATCACCATAAAGCCCATCCTCCTCCTCGTATCTCTACTGTCCATCTATTCCCACTGTCCTCCATCACACTGCTTTCTTCCTCTGTTCCCCCGCTCTGTCTTATCCTCCCCCAGCTTCGTGCAGATGGCCGTTGCTCTAGCTTTAGGGCCAGCAAGCTGCAGCGTGCACATGTGGGAGCATCACTGTTACGGTCTTTGTGCTTTTCCACAACACATACGACTCCAGTTCAGTGATATAATGTTTCTCTATCCCTAGATTTGAGAAGAATTCGTTGATCTTAAAAGGACTTTGGGAACATTTATTAACACACCACTCATTGTTTAGGCATATACAAACCTCTCTTATGAAAGTTTCTTTAGATTCAAACTGAACACAGTGATTAGAAATGATTTAGAAATGACTATAAGTTGGAAACTAGTTAGTCCTTGGAGGACACTCACAGTGCACAGACCTACACCAAAAACAACAGTCTTTCTGTGACTGTTTTTCTACATTGGCTATGTTTTGTCACTATTGATCTTTACTGCCATCTATTGGATTTTAAGATGCATGGCATCGCTGAGCGCAAACTGCCGCCAAGGCCAAATGATGATTCTCGCAAAGGTCACAAATTTGAAACTAAATTCGTGGATCCATCCCATGACTCAGATCAGAAGTTTCATGGAAATCGGTTTGGTAGGGTTTAGGCAATCCTGCTCACAGACAAACAAACCACACCGAAGACATAACCTCCTTGGCAGAGGTAGTGAAATAAATCTATGGTAAATAACGTGTTTACTTCTCTGCTTACAGAAAGACAGAAAGGCTGAAAGGCCGGGGGGGTGCTTATATAAACGTTCATGAAGCTGGGTAAGTTGCTATGTAATTTTTCAAAACTGTCTATTCGTACGGACGACTACAAGGCACACACACACACACACACACACACTTGCTACATAATTAATTATCCAAGACATCTGTTTTGCCCTTTATTGTAAACCTCTCCATCTCAGCCCAAATCCCTCTTAGGCTTTCGTTTATGGTAAAGTGGGCTTTTTACATGGGGGGTGGGGGGAATGCAGACTGGACACGCCCTCTAGGTCCCTAGTGCTGCTGATTCCATTAAAGCACAGAAATAACAGTTTAATAAGTTTGTGTGTGTGTGTACGCACGCATGGTTGTGTGTGTGTGAAGGGTAACAATGGTAAAGACAAAAAGACAAACTTATCAATGACAAAATGTCACAGATTCCCCAGACAGAGTCAGATTGTCAAATATTAAATTTAAAAGCTGTTTAACTGTGGGGAAAAGACAGATTGTAAAGAGAGTAGGAAGGCAATCAAAATTAAGCATCCAACGAACAGCTTTGGGCAAAAATCTGACCGTGTTTGGATTTATTTAATGAGACACATCATTGCAAGAGAATGAAAGTAGCACTTGGACGTCCCCAAAGTACTAAATTAGATGGGGGGGAAGCAAACAAGGCACGTGGCATAGAGTCACATGTGAGCCTCTAATGTTTACATAGAAAAGCCTAAAATAAAAACCTAAGGAGTGATTAATATGCTTTAAATGCCAACTTCCTGTCTTTATGCCAAGTCAAGACAGACGTCTCATTTAAGACTTTGAGTCACAGCAGGAAAGGTGACAAATCCAATAGGTTATATTCCATTTGCCTATAATTATACACCACAAAACAGAAATAATTACGTGTTCAAAATTATATGTTTAACAGTCTTTGGATTAGCATGCCAAATGTAAGCATCTCATTTTCCGCACAATAAATCACTCCAGAGTATAACACGTAACCCTCCAGAACATTCTGCTATATTTTACAGGATAACTGTACTGCATCGAAAAAAGGCATATCCTGCTTTTATCAGCACAGTCCTGTTCTTAGTCCTTCTATCAATCCCAGAAAAACATCTTTCTCCATATCCTTGCATACATGAAATTAAGTATTAACAGTAAATTCATGAAGCTAAAAGTATAGTACGTCTTTGAAAAAGAAAAAAAGAAAAACTGCTGGAGGCTATTTTAAGAGGAAATAGCAGATAAAATCTGCAGCAGTGTGTCATGTCTAAGTTAGGAATCCACCTGAATCAGATAAAAAAAAAAAAAGTCCACAATAACATTAGCTTTTGTTGTTAGCATGACGTTTTACAAATATAATCTTAAGTGGTTAAATTTATTTAGAGGACCGAAGGCTGATGCTCTTCCTCATACTGAAAAAATTATGTGGCAACAATTTGTATATGGGGAGAAAAATTGTACTACTATGATTAATTATATTTTAACATTTTAAAATCACGTAGCAGTCTTGACACTATGTCGCAACAACCCCTTTTTAATTTATAACAAAATAATTCTAGTTTCACTGGTAATTGGCTACATCTACACTGGAAGAAAAATTAGAAATATAAAAAAATAAATAAAATAAACAAGGTAATAAAGTGTTTGTACCCACAAGTCACCAGCATTCTCTGCAAGAATACAGGACCTTTTAGCATGAAAAGGGATGAGGTTACCATGGTTCAGGCTTTCGAAGGATGCCCCTTATGTCTGTAAGAGATATAATTAGGAAGGGGGGGTTGATCATGGGGCAAGTAAGATGTCAATTTGCATCCCCAAAGGTTCAGAAACCGCCCTGACAGTGACCGTGACCGGCATGAGATCAGGAAATCAGATGGAGCTGGTGACCTCCTACTGTGAATTTAATCAGACTGTGTCTTGAAGTAAAGAGAGTAAAATCACAACAAACACTAACACTGCAATCAACGGCATAAACCTGTGTTTATCTGATTCTGTTTTTTGTTTTATTGGGGATTTTTTTTTTTCTGTCTCCAAATGTATGATTCTGTGTACGTCACGGATTAAAAAAAAAAAAAAAAAAACCTGTACAGAAAGCAATTTGGTGAGAAGAGAGAGAAGGAAAGCTTTAAAAAGTAATAAGCAAATTTCGACTGGACCTCTTTTTTTCCCTCTATAGCATTGAGTTATCGGTCTTTGAGAAATCCTTAACGCTGTACCATTGGCACACTGCTACAAAACCACTAACACTATTTTTATCTATTAGTAAATAGGCTACACTGGTAGCTAGATACTGAAGCAGTAGCTTTTACTTGTTACAAACATTCAGACATCAAATATGCTGTTGCTGATTTACTACATTCGGGAATCCCAGGAGCAGTTTTCAGTAATTGAACCTGGATTAATTCAGGTCTGAGGCAAGTCTGAGGCAAAACAGAAAGCACACAAGGCAGGGACTTCCTAATCTACAATCTGTCCTAATGGACGTGTTTATCAGCTCCTAAATTTAACTCCAACAGTTTGGGGGATTCTTTTATGGCAGCTGAACCTGAGCCAGAGTTTCTAGGAGAAAAGAGAAAGAAATTAAACCAAGAGTGAAACAATAAACAAGAAAAAAGACGGACCCTTGAGGACGCCATCCAAATTACAATGTTGAACTAGCTACTTTAACAGAATCTTGTTTAATACTTTATTTTACCTGATAATTTTCAAGTACGCTGGCTAACTAACAAGGTAGCTAAGAATTTAGCTACAAACCCTTGGTTTGATGCTAACCAGCTAGCTTTCTTAATGCCAAATATGCTATATGCTTAGCTATATGATATTTGCTATATGTTGGATCATGCTATATGCTAGCTAGCTGTGTATGTTTAGCTAGCATACAGCAACAGCTGAAAGATAGCTTACTAGCAAGCTTACACAATTTAAGTGGATTTAGCAAAAGATTTAGCAACACAGTCTGTCTAATAAATCATGTTTATCAGAACCTAAATTTGATGCAAAGTGTTTGGTGTCCCTCAGGTAATATTTAAATAGTCTCTGTGTAACTGCAGCTCATTTATATGAAAATCCATTTTCATAAACCATGTTGGTTTAATGTTAACCAACCAGCTTTATTAATGCAATTTTTGTGCTTTAGTAAGATCTTTATGTTGAGCTAACATACAGCAATAGCCCTCAACAGTCTTATTTAACAGCAAGCTAGCACTAAACAAGCTAGTTTTATTCATTTATTTATTTTTAATGAAATAACTTTCTAATCTGTAGTTAGCTTCTGTAACTCAGAACTCAGCTTCTATGTAACTCAAAGAATATTGTTTAAATACTATCTGGGTAACAGCATCTTATTTAACATTAACATTGTTTTATCTAAATCATCCCCCAGCATTACAGTTACCAATCCCTGGCTTAACACCAACCACTAGTTTGACTTATATTTAATGGTGTTATTTGCTTGCTAGGTATTAATGTTTAGCTAACAGCCCCTAGCTAGCTTAACTAATAGCAAGCTACTAGTTAGGTAGATAATTTTGCTAGCAATAGCTAGCAAGCTAGCTAACAATTAAGCTCTAAAATGTGTCTAAATGAGTCTACTCAATCAGTAAACCAGGTGGGTCATCACAATGAACTACCGGGTGAGGAACAGAGCTAATATCTGACGCGACTATCATTTTTTTAAAGCTACGTCATTTCCCAGAACGTGGCAGAGAGGGACTGGTCTCACCCTTATTACCCTTAGATCATGTGACAAGTTTTCTGTCAGCGGGCATTTCTTATAAATACCCTCATTAACGCATCCATTCATCTGCATGTCTCTGATACTTGCTACACTTTCTGACCCATTAGCATCATTCAGACAGTGGGCAATTATGCAGTCAGGCCTAATTAGAACTGTTATATCAAATGTGTACACTATCAATTACAGAAGAGTGCTAATGTCAGGAAAGTAGCAAATAGTTTCCTGAATTTCCTGCTGTTACAGCTGGATCCTGATTATGTCTGCTAGTAAAAGATACCCACTTGTCTTTTTGTGTTCCTAATCTCTTATTTCTCTCCCCGTTTCCAATTTCTTTAAAACCTTTTTTAGAAGTACACAATAGCCCTCCATCTGATAGGACCTACAGGGAAATCATCTAGGAGCCCTAAATCTTAAGAGGGCATTTAAGCCTCCATGTCTGCCCTCTAATGCATCACAAAAGTGCAGCAAACACCCCTGATGGCCTACAAAAGCTGCTAGAGGGGTCGTTATTACTAATTTATCTGAAGGCAACCTGGCATTTCGGTCAGCAGCCTGTTTGTGTGACCTACACACATGGAGGCAGAAACGTGACAGAGCTTTAAAGAAAAAAGTGAGTATAAAAATCATTAAAAAAATTTGTGAGGTTGACAGAGAAATACAAAGAAGTGATATAGAAAAAAAAATGTATCCATGATGTTCACTCAAGTTAGTAGGTCAGAGGTGAGAAGTGCTCCTGTACACACCCGTAGTGTACGGAAATCTCAGCTTTCATTTAACATGTTGTTTTACACAGGTCAGCTGACTCAGCAACTCCTCTAGCCAACTTTATTAGGACACACACACACACACACACACACACACACACACCAGGAACAGGAGCATCAACAAGAGCCCACTTCCAAAATTATCATCATTAATGGCTTATTATTCAAGTTATTTGTAATTATGACATAAGGTTTTTAGCATTTGATGCTGGAGTGAAATCCTTCATTCAAATGACAGCATACTGATTAATGATGTAAAATTGGAAAAATCTAATTTACACATTTTTCCCACATTAACTTTAAGTGTAACACTTCTTTAGTTTTTGCATGGGAAACAAAGTCACCATGGTGTGCACGCATTTCTGATTTGCAGCTTCAGCAAAACACCTTTTTTTTTTTTTTTTTTTTTTTTAAATCATCGCCTGGTGAACAGAAACGATTCTGTGCACTGTAGACACACTCTTTGCATTTACACTTTGTTTGCCGTAGCCTATGTTTTTGGAAATTGTTTCACTTTAATTCTGATTGTTCGCTTCTAAACAAAATCTTAGGGATTGTATATGATTTATGAAAGGATAACTCCACCCACAACCTTGTTACAAAACTGGCCCAATTTGGTCTAGCAACAAACCTGGCAAATCTGGCAACTGTGTAGGGATTACTTTTGGGTTGAAACACTGAGAGGTTGTTTTCCTGGGGGCGGAGTCAAGTGTTTCTAGTGATTCAGCAGGAAAAAAGTGATTCCAGTTATGACATTACTTGACAGTTATTTGACAGTACTCAGCTAAAATAATAATTTTACTTTAAAAAACTTTAATTTAAAACTAAAAGTTTTGTTCATGTTTAGAAAATACAGTAATTTGCACTCGATGAACTTGTATCAGTAACGAAACGAATAGAATTTGGAAATAAAACAGCTTTTCAGTTGTGGGCTCAGACTTTCGGCTCCTGCTGTAACTGAAACCTGGTTTAATCAGGGAGATGTGTGTGTAACTGATATAGACCTTCCGACTCTGGATCTGTATGGAATTCCTGATAAATCCGTGCCACCAGCATAGAGATCACGTGGAGAGAAGGAGACAAAGTATAGGAGGGTCCTATCCTATACAAAATTATGCTTCAATATGCCAATTATGATCCTCTGCTTGTTCACTTGCTGTCGCTCAACTAGTTCCACACACACACACACACACACACACACACACACACACACACACACACACACAAAAACAAGATAAATGAGAGTCCTATGAGCAGTAGCACAAAGGCCAGCAGCAGCCTTATCATGAACAAACAGGAGACTCAGACAAAAGGAGCAAATCGTTCTTAATCCCCTGCTCAACAGATGCCCACTATTATATGCCTGGCAACGTGGTCCCAGCATTCGCTCTCGTCCCAGAATGCAATGCTGTCACTGCTGTCTCAGAACCAGAGCAAAGTATTTGTTGTCTGCAGTGCACCCGTTGCTCAGAAAACGAGTAAAAAACTTATTGGCTGTAAGCGTGACATCAGATAACAGTCATCTTACTGTAATTCTTTTTTTTTTTTATACTGTTGCCATGAAAATTATGCACGACTGGAATAAGGACAGGAGCAAATTCTAGAGCATAAAAGCAGTACGTGATCATATGTGACAGATTTGTGATGGTTTCATGACTAAACATTGACCCAATATTTTTGTTGTTTGTGTCACTTTCATAGTCTTGCATTTGCTCCTGGCATTTAGGCTCCTACTTTAAGAAGGCTGTGTTATAATTGGTGCGCGCTGATTTCTAATGCTTCCAACACTGCACAAATGATGAGACCGACAACATCAAATTTCTCATCAGATGTAGACGTCACATTATTTTCTTCTCTTTCAATCGTCTTGCTCGAATGCTCCTGGCATTCCATGATCTTATGATCGTACCTAAACAAGGCCGTGAGGTAATTAGCATGTCTGAAGCCTGCCTTTTGTTAATGACCTGCTTGTTTTCTGAGGTCCCCTCAAGGTTAAGTGCTGATCGAGTTTGATTCCTTTAAAAGGACGCACATAAGCACGCCGGGTTACATCATACATACACCTGAATCAACGGCAAGCTCGACTAACCGTCCAAAGGAACTGGCGTCATCAAACATCTTGAATTGAACCCAGAAAGAGAAACACTTCTCATAAGAGGGTCTAGGTTGCCTTGACAACAGGCACTGATGCTCAGGAAGCTCTGTGTGTGTGTGTGTGTGTGTGTGTGTGTGTGTGTGTGTGTGTGTGTGTGTGTGTGTGTGTGTGTGTGTGT
>JAQQZX010000011.1:20011137-20035301 GCA_030068355.1 Notoglanidium maculatum
TTCCATTGGGGATCAAAAAATGCGCGTAACTATTGTTATGGTTACGTTTCTATGAGGAGACAATCAGGGTTTGTGTCCACCAAATGCGTGTTTTTTGCGTGGACAGCATACATTTTCTATACAAATCCTATGAAGTTCAGCGTTGACAGCACTCCGCGTGCTCGGTGGAAAAAGTCCCTCATTGTAAGGCTTTTTTCCCCAGCTGGGCTCAGGGTGCTTTCAATTGAAAATTGTTCAGTTTTTGGAACACTGCCGAGCTCAGCAATATCACTTCCCTCTCACCAACCAATCAAAATCAAGAAGGAGTGGGACTTACAATATCAACACTGTCAACAATGGCAGACGAGAACCTGATCCTGGCTGTCACTGACAACCAAGTAATTTATGAACTAATATTGAAGGGTTACCATTATCAATATTTGAAATCAATGTGATTTCTTTCCATCGTTTTAGCTAACCTTTCTAAAGTGCATAGAGACTTGATGTTCATTACGAACGAATGCAGAAGTCCTAGATGTTTTTTGTAATCTTGAGAAAAGTGCTACAAATGAGGCTGTGGGTGTTTTCGCAAAAAAAAAAATAAAAAATGGTAGGCTTTTATTTAGCATTTTTGAAGGAGTCTCCAGTGAACGTGGCTTTTTTCCACCGATTATTTACCCATAACAGCACTCCCTGTCTTTACAGTCTGACAGAAAGTTATAATTCAGCATATACATGAGGAGTCAATCATGTTTGGTGTCTGATATTTGCACCGGAGCCACAGGTTTAATGTAGCTAACAAGCAATTGAAGACTCTAACCCAAACTTTTTTCTGGAATTACAGTATATGCCTTAAATGGCATCCAGTTTTTCAGTGATGTCACACAGATGTGGCGGTTGAGGTGATTTAGGACACAGTGAGAATTTCTATAATCTAGAAACTGTAATGTTATGGAAACAGCCATACCGTAAAATCAAAATTACATTTTCAGTCTAGTGTGGTATCATTCCAAATATATGTATATATGAAGCTTTGAGGTAAGGTATACCTCACCTCAGGTTGAGGTAAGGTATAATACTTGGTTACAATATATTTGGGATAAGTGGAAAAGTCCCAAAATGCCACTTCTAGACCATCTCCGTGACTTTCTGCATCAACTTCAAATCTGTTGGTCAAAGATGGTGCAAATTCCTGGAATGCTCCAACAACCAGCCAAGAGCAGTGGAGTCTCCTGTCCTGTCACAAAGGCCCCATTCAAATCTGTGAATGTGTGTGTAGAAAAAGAAATTTTTTCCCATTCTCCCACAGAAAGTGGACACACGTGTCCACAAATCAGCGTTCCAAACAGGTTTGAGGAACAAAAAAACAAAAACAGGAAATGAATGGTATTTAGCACAGAACGAACACACAACCAAAAACGTCATCATCCTTAACTGTTCGCAAAAATGTTAAAATGTAATCTTTGTTGGCGGTTCATTTTTTTGTTCCCAATTTGTTTTGGAAAATCATCAGGGCATCATTCTACACATGCAGTGCAGAGAAGGTTACAATCCTACATGGCTTCGTTTTAAATGAAGTTAAACTTACTATAAATGTTCTCATCATGAAACATCATTATATCATTTTGTTAAAGTTTGCATCAGACTGATGATCCATTTTAACCAGACTACGAATGTTCAAGCAAGTCTTTTTATTTTTAGATGCAGAATTTGCTTTTAAATGCCCCAATCAGGAAATCCCTGCAAGACATTTCACTACTGCAACAGTGACGACTTGTCAACCCCCAATCTACACCGCATATTCTGCATAGTTTGTAAACCCAGAGCTAATCCTGAGATAATTCCTGGACAGAAGAGCTAATTCTAGGTCGTCCAAGCATAAATACCACTGCTGTTCTTCTTTTACTGCTTGCATGTCATCATGTAGTGTATGTACAATAGGTCCTCTGTGTTCCTCACATTTACAGCATTAATTGATCAACATGTGGAGTGCTTTCCTTTCATTTTTTTTATTTTCATATATTCCACTGACTGGGCTTTCACAACCACTTACTGCACACACACACACACACGCATCAGCATTTATCCTTCACTGCCTATTAGGAATGTCAGAACCAATTTCACAGTTTGCGATTTTTATTAAATTTATTAACATTAAAGACAATGCTGATGAAAAAACATTCCATTAAAATACCAATTTCCTAAACTTCATACATAGACATTTAAGAAATATTTATTTTGATAGTTTTATTTAGCGTCACTGTCCAAGTTGTCTTGTAGAGAGAGGAGATGTGGAGGTTATGTGAATGCACATCCATCACAGTGCGTATGCATTAAGTAGGTGCTTTACTTGGGTAAATACATTTTTCTTGGTTAATAAACAACGCATTTAATAAGTATGAGTGTAAGCTTTTACTATAGAAATGGTCATACAGAACAAACACATCAACAAAAAATAAATAAATCTATGATTTGCCTTACAGCCAGGACTACGGTCAGAGCTGCTGTTCTAGATAATTAAACCAACACCATCTGGCCAATCAGAATCAAGAACACTTTCCACCTTGGTTTATATAATGTGAATGCACTACTTAACATAATATTCATTCTTTCTGTAGCTTTGTAAAATTATAGGCTCATACTATATACTTTAAGCAACTAACCGCAATATTAAGCCATTTGACAACCCCATTACTTCTTATACCTGCCATGCACATCAACATGTTCAGGAAGAACACAGAGAGCGGGAGAGAGCGTAAAAGCAGGAGTGCAGTTACTATAGGTCATCTACCCACGCACCTCACCCATCCACATGATCATCTATCATTTAAGTCTTACTCTATAGTGCCTGGACGCCTGCGCACTGCTTAATTATAGGGAATGTGCTGTACGGAATTGTAAAGAGAACACCAAGCATAAGGACAGTAATTAGAGGAGAACATTGTCTACTTGAGAGATGAGCGCTTAAGGGAAGAATCAAATGCTCCGGTGACTTCGCATCACACGTGCATCGTGGGAAGGCAACACTTGCTATTTTACTGAATTTGGTTTAGCCTCAGTCACAGATTCAGTGCATATATGGTCCTTAAAATCGCAGCCGTTTTATAAGACTCAAATCTGTCGGGCTATTATCCTTTCAGTCCCTTTACACAGATTAGATTAATACCATTCAGCTGTTTGCATTTGGAAGTAAACTTTATTCTGTCTCACGGGTGGAGCTACTGTTAAGTGCTCCTGAAAATCCCCTGATGTCACAGATCAGCAGTGTAACTCGGGGGGGGGGGGGAAATCCATGAAAGCGCCAGATCAAGTCTCTGAGCCTTCCTTTCTAATTATAAGGGACTTCAGAGCCATGGACATCAGAGTCATCAGCGTCTTCTTCTAGTGTGTACCATGAGTCAACATATCGGACGTATCCCGGTGGCCCTCAGCAATACAGAATACGTAAAGTCCAAAGGTCTCTTGCATGGCACGGAGATATTTTTAGCCTTCTGCAGCACATATACAAATATTCCCTAGAGGGCTCTACATGCTCCAGTAATCTCTCTAGGAGTGTAGTGGGGGTTGGTGCATGGACAAGGACGAGAACAAATGGCAACGTGAATCCGCAAATGCACAAAGGTGCTGTTCACATTTGCAGTATTTAGTCCATATGAATGGAACCCATGTGCATTTAGTTCTTTGGTGCAGTTCTTGAGCCAGGAGACAGAAATCACACTCAGGAACAAAACAACTGGTCTACAAACATCATTCTTTCTCCTCCTCACAGTCTCAACCATGACTAGACCATTTTGACAGAATCAGTGTGGATCAATGGTACTGAGATCTGTGAGGAACCTGATGGCAGGCTGAATTCCCCACAGACAAAGTGATGTGATTTTCACTGTTTCAAGCACTTAACACTGGCCTTGTTGGCCTCACGTCAGGTCTCTGGTTTGAGAGTCAGTGAATCATCTCTGTGCACCACAGCACATGTAAACCAAACACTGAACCACAGCCTCCAAGCTGTGGAGCTCTGGCTTAATTAACAGAGTCAGCTTTAGTTAATGTGTAATACAGAGACTGAGCTGACCAAAGAATTCAGCATGATTTTAACAATGTAGTTAGCAGAGCAGTTTGTGTAAGATCATTAACTCTGAATGGTCAAAGAAGTTGCAAAAACCAAAAAATTTCACTGCGGCACAGCCCCTTTCATAGCACAGGGTTTACATGTAATCAGTGACCACAATGCTGGAGGACTGTGACCACTAGCAAAAAGCATACTGGCATTTTTTAATCATGGAGAAGTGCTTATAAAAGTTAAAGTTCTAATTTTTTTCCCCCAACCAATCAGATCACAGCATGGGGGGCTAAACGGAAAAACAACAACATGGTTGTCTTGTTAGTGAGGGACGTTGCCAAACCGGTACCACTTTACTTGTGGCTGCATACAGTGGTCTAAAATGCTGCCTAAAACCCTGTTCAGATTGGATTAGTTTTGGATTAGTCTGAATCCATCATGACAGTAAATCTTTCCAGTCTGTGTGTACACATATCTGGAAAGATTATGCCATATTTTGCCTCCTATAAAAGCAGCAGTAGAAACAACCCTAGTTAATATACATTATCTACCTCCTCACCTGACATCAGTGCCTGACCTCCGTAATGCTCATGTGGCTGAATGAGCACAAATCCCCACAGCCATGTTCCAAAATCAAGTGAAAAGCCTTCCCAGATGAGCGGAGGTATTTATAACAGCAAACTGTGGACTAAATAGGATGCTCAAAAAGCACACAAGAGTGTTATGGTCAGGTGTCCATGAACTTTTGGCCATATTGTGTACATCCTTTCCTAAATGACATTTTGGTAAAGATTCATTTACATCCTGGAGGAAAGCTTTTTCTTCAGTATAAAGACAGTCCAGGAATAACGCTTGTTATTGTCCATATGAAACCAAATCTAAGCTGAGAACGTGATCGATAGTGCATCGGCAGCCACAAGCTCTACATCAAGCACTTAAGGTCAAAACAATCGGTTTTGATTAAAATGGGAAGTATGTAGTATGCATCCATCATGAAGACACTCCTATGTCTGTAAATTACACAGAGATTGCTTATCTCAAGGAAAACAACCGTAATTACTAAAGATGTCTTCTAGCAATGTTACTTATGTAATGGGAATATGTCCGGGAATGTCTGAATAGTACTTAAGTTGCACAAGTACAAGCACTCCTGTCATAGATCAACTGAAAATAAAACTTTATTATTAATATAATGCTGGCTAGTTAGCCTGCTTTTTGGAACAGAGGGAATTCCAGACAGTGCTTTTTCTGTTTAAATGAAGTACGAACGTAGCCTAAAGGCTGAACGCTGACATGAAAAAACACCATCAGTGCTTAATGTTGGTTTGAAATGTGATTGCTACATTATTTTTTCATGAGGTCTGTCCAGTGGGTAAGTAAGTTAAGGGGCCCTGGTGCAGCACAAAAGGTGGTGTTGGTTTTCTACTGTAACTCACCCTGTATGTGCGGTGGGGTGGGGTGTGGTGGCTCAACTGAGCCCAAACGAGCAGCCATCAAAGATTAATGAGTCGACTCTCCATCAGACTGGAGTATCCACATGGATACACGAGCCTGGAGCCAAAGGACATGTAACAGTGTTACAAGACTACCGAGACTCCTGATAGGAGAAAACACCAAACTCCAGACCATAATAAGCTGGGGAAGCATGCTTTCACCTAATATTACTGGTATTAAATGTTTTATCACCATTATAATAAAGATCATATTTATGGGGAAAGTTCAATAATGCTAAAAGTACGACTTTAGTTGAACTCTGAATTCCTGAACCCACACAAACACCCTCCTACAGGTAAAACAATACAGCCCTTCACCCTAATATCTTTCAGTTTCTATGGGCATGAAATGGATTGGGTAAAAATGTGGGGGGGGGGATGCACAAATGGGATCTTGGCTCTAAACCAAAAGGTCCCCTTGTGTGTCTCAGACCGAACATTCGATCAGTGTGAAAACTTTTCACAGGATTGTTTACAGAAACTGGAGGCCCAGTACAGGTACATGCACAAGAAGTCCAGACATGTACACAGACGCATACAAATGGACCATGCCTCATAGGAAGGAATAGCAAACATTCTGCAACCAAAAGCAAGCAAAAAATTAGAAGATTTGTGAGGACATGAGAGGCTTCCACAGTCCACTTGAACCAAACAAAAGCTGTAGAAAGAGAGTCAGAGTTTCCCAAAAAAAAAAAAAAAAAACAGCCTTCAGCCTCTGATCTTAGACCCTATATGTGTATGTGACCTGTATGTGTGTTTTACTTAGATCAGTGACCCTATAAAATGCAGGCAGTAACAGTGTATAAGGTAGCGAATCTGGTTTGATTCATCACTGCCCCTTCCTTTCTCCATCGTTACTCCCATTCCTTCTACATCTTCTCTCTCCCCCCTTTTCCCCCTCCCATGTTCAGTGTCCTACATCCCCCCCCTCCACACTTTCCCATTTTGTCTCTTTGAGATTTGGCCTTGTCAGGGAGAACAATGGCCGCTCCCCCCTCTGAAAGCCAGCTGTCTGTCACCAGCACTGCTCCATTACAGCTGATAGCCATCTAAACCTGGGCACAATCCTGAGAGAGAGGACAGAGCACTGAATAATGTTTTCAATGGGTTTTTTTTAAATGATATACCAATTAGTTAAATCTTGTGAGGACAAATAATTAAATTAGAATCACATGGTCCATTAATGTACCAATGTACTACAGTTGTGATCTAAAACAAAATGCAATAAACAGCTATACAGAGAAAACAAATAAAATAGAAAAGAAAATAGGGGTGGTGTATGCAAGCAATCCAAAATACTGTTACCCTACATTCACACCAGCAGGGGACAAGTCATCCTGCTTCATACTAGCCTCATTTGCATTACATACACTCACTAGAGGGCACCAATAATTTTTCAAAGTCAAGTGGCTTTTATTGCCATTTCAACCATATACAGATGATACAGTACATAGTGAAATGAGACAGAGTTGCTCCAATTTCTTCCCAGCTTTATAGTTCTTCAAAACGTCTCTCATTCAATAACAGATCGTATAAGACAGGGCAAGATGTTATAACCACTGTTATAATTTTTCTTCCATATTTTGCAAATCAAATAGTAAATGGAACCCAACTGCAGACAAGAACTAAAGATGTGAGTGGGAAACTGAAGAAACATTGGACCATTTTCACTATAGGATTGGTGTGAGGAATCATTTGAGGCATTGTTGGAATTTTTTAAATATGCATCGAATTGAGAAAAGCAGCATTCAACATTTGAAGTAACAAATGCAAATAACTGAATGATTCCTCGGACGAATGCTATGGCACGTGGGGTCTGACATTTCAGCAGTTCCCCACTCAGTTAAAGTGAGTGTACACACACACACACACACCTTCAAGCTGCTTTTAATTGAATTCATTAATAACAACCATCATAAATTGAGACTGCTGATCTGTCAGACTGGATGTAATATAGCTGACACATTCCTCGAGGCAAACTCCTTCTGCTGCTGGTTATTACTTTTCTTGTCCTGCTGAGAATAAACTGAGAAAGGGGGGAAGTGAAGAGGAGAGTAAAAGAAGGTGAGAGACAGAAACAGAGTGGAAAAAAAAAAAGACAATCCACAAAGGTGTTTCTAAACCTCTTTCCCACGTTTCCATCCGTCTCCCATACTTGCTTTCTTTTACTCCTTTATCAGCATGCAGCTTTATATACTCTTGACCTTTTGGTCCTTCTCTTGTAGTATTTCCTCTGAAAGGACACATGCAAACACAAGCACACACACAAGGCCTGTGTCACTGTGTTCGCCTGGTCTGGATGACGGTAGAACGCTTTTTGCTAGGCAGATTAATTAGTGTGCACAGATGACGGGTGATGTTTTGAGACTTGGGAACACGCAGGTATGTGGAAATACTGACGAAACTGAGCAATAAAGTCCAGTGTAAAGCTGTCATATAACTCTCCTGCTAGCCTAACACGTCAAATCACGGCTAAACATGTCAAGAGAAAATAATGACGCTAGTATGGCTTGGCTATCCCTTACGCATGATGCGAGGACAGAAAAAAAACCCAGCTCATACCCGAAACATGCCAACGCCTTGCTGACTTTTGGTTAATGTCGCAAATATTATGTGCTAAATTTATGATTTTATGCAAGTTTAACAAAGTTACAATTTAGATCTTATCACATGCTAATTTTTTGTGACTCAATTAGCCTGATACGATTGAACTGATGAATTTTAAGAAATCTTAAGAAACCATTTTAAGGAATCTGGTCCACTTTAAGTTAGTTTGCAACACAAATACATCAGAGCCACCGAGACTTCCTAAAAGCATTCTATGAACTCTAAATTGATGGCACAATCCAGTCAGATCCATTACCAGATCCCACACGTTAAGAGTAAAAACAAAAAGCAAAGCACGTCAGAGACTCAGTTAATGCATTATTGACGGATTCCTTTCTTAGCCAGGAATAATTTAAAAGGCAACAAAAATAGTTCAAAGGGGTAAAGGTAAACTCTTACTGTATTAAACAAAAAAATTTAATGTTTTGAAACAGCAGCAATAATGAATTCGTATCATTATTTTCACTTTTCATGTAATCTTTGCCCAGCATAACTCCAAGTTTGGAGTCGATAGAAGATGAAATTGAACCATGAGCTAAATCTGAATTTCAGAGAGAAAGAAAGAGTGTCTGCCACAAGCAGTGCAATTTGTCAATGCATACCACAGCACGCACAGCCGGAGCGAGCCTAATCAATAGCCATAAATGTTCAACAGCATATTTCAGTACTGCAATCCATCACACATCGTCACATTAACATTTTTTTTCTCTTGCGGAGAGCCAGAAACAAGCAGACAACACCACTTTCAAGAGGGAAAACGGTGATTTAGAGCTGATTGAGCAAAATAAAATATTAACCGACAACTAAACTGCAAATGGGCTTATATAAATGCATGTCTAGAAGAAACCGAGCCAACATTAGTCTAAATAAAATTTGCAAAAAAGCAGCAGAAATGTTCAACCAGAATGATATTTTATGTGTTACCTGTCTGGCTAATATTACCAACTCACCGTCACAAGATTGTTTTTTTGCCATGTTTTTTTTTTTTTTTACTTCACAGAGAGATAACTTAAAATGATTATTCAGTCAAAAATTTATTTGACCACAAATTTTACCTCAGAACTTTAACTTCTTAGCTACGTAGGTAAACATTGAAAGCTAGCAAAGAATGCTTATAAGCGACAGATTAGCATCAGGGTACACAGTAAAATATCACATACTCACCTCAAAATACCATCAGTCAAAGTAATACTATTTGTACATAAACAGTTTCAGAAATTTAACCAAATAAGTGTTTATTTTAAAATACATGTACAAATCAAATTGGAACTTCTTTATCTTGTACGATAAAGAATTAAAGAAAGAAAAAGAAATTTCAGTATCTAAATCTCGATTTGCTTTGTTTAGTTCTACGAACATCAATTTCACAGTAGCTAAACCTGTTAAAATATACAATATCACCAAAGATTTAGTTTCCACTAGTAATTCCACTAGGAATAGGTGAGTTAGTTAGCTAGCCAATTACCTAGCATGCCTTGTAACAGGGCACAGGAGTAAGATTTTAGCTTAGCATGCAGTTTATATGAAGTAGTGAGAAAGTTTTAAATGAAGAAAACTGAACGCAGTGCTGTGCTAGAATTAAGCACTGTGACAACATTTTATCAGAATCAGGCATCCAAGAGAAGTTATGAGTTGTAAAACACATAAATTATGTTTAGTTATCATTATAAACAAAGTTTCTGGACATGTAGCATGCTAGCTATTGCGTTTTCACAAAATCAAACCCAAACCACAAAAAAAGCTGCACAACATCTCAGTGTGAATGGTGAAGTGGCCTGGAGCTAAGCGTATACTCACCCTGTGAAACCTCACCACACACACATACACACACACACACACACACAGGCGCGCGCACGTGCGCATTATCTGAAGTAGTAGCCTGAGGCAATTCTGGACTATCATGACCGTGTGTCTGCATTCAAACACTAACCGCCTGGCAACTGAGCAACATCCTCTGAGTCATCTGACATCTTCCAACCTCACATCCTTTCCAAAAAAAAATCTTAACACCCTTCCTTCAGTCAGCGTCAGTGTGACTTCAACTGGCACAATTACCTCAAAACGGTGTCTGATGACCCAGAATTAGCACCAATAATTAGAGCTGTGTGCAGTCAGTAATCTGCCATATAAAGAGGCCCTTATAATTAGGAGGTTTAAATAGCTCTGGGTGGCCATACTGGCACAGATAGCGAGGGTGAAAGGGGGTGTGTGTGTGTATATATGGGTGTGTGTGTGTGTGTCCCAGGTGGTCACATCCTGGTAATTGCTTCAATCTGGAGCCAAAGCAAATACACACATGTGCCGGCAGACACCGATTCTTTTTTTTAAGGACAGGAAAGCGAGGCCAAAGGAACGCTAGCCTGTAAGGCAAACACTGTGCTCTTCTCACACACACAAAACAATCTCATCAGTCCAGTTCCTATTTCATTTATTTCTGAAAGGCTACAGGCTACTCATTTAGCCGTGATATCCTTATCTTTTCATTTCAAATTATTTATTTAGAGTGACAGTTTGTGCTCTATTTTGCCTTACAGGGTTACAGCTTTCATTTCTTTGAAACCTTTTGGCTTCAGTTTTTTAAATAAATGCACTTTTTGTGCCTTCATGAGGTCAAAATGTCAGACAATCCTGTCCTTGTAAGGACATTCAGTCCCCACCAAAATATAAAAACACACCCACACGCACTCCAAAACTGCAGGTCGTGTAAAGATCAGGGATACAACTGACAGTTTGACAGCGGGACAACAGGGCCCACAAGGCGTATGCTAATCAGTGTCAACTGGCAGGAAGTAGAAAACCACAAGAAGCCACCAAGGTTCAAAGCCAGGCTAGAGACTATCCAAGCCTCCACCAGCACGTGGCTACTTCCTCTCTGCAGAAGCCATCAAGAGAAACGCCGTCCTTTATGGCGCATGACCAGTCTACTCCGTTTAAACAAATAAAATGGGTTTGCGTCATTGATTGGAGATATAACATAACAAAAAAAATCCTGCACCAAAAAAACCCCCCAGATGTGGCTAGTAATGTAATAGATTCATATTCAATATTACTTAACTTTTGTTCGATATTACTAAACTTTTGTTAGTGCATTGGTATTTGTAAGAGATATAATTAAATCTTAGCATGTGACTGCTGCTATGGCACTCATCTAAAAGCCACCAATAATGGGACGACATGGGATTATGCAAAACTCACTGGAAAGCATACACAGAAAAAAATACTTTTAAAAAATACCTTAAGATCACTTGAGGAAGAAGGTTTCTTTAATCTTCACTGTAAACTCTGACATGAAGAATACGTTATTGCACATTATCTAGAACTCAGTCAAGGTTGTATTAGGATTATCCCATAATCCCAATTAAATAATAATAATAATAAATAAATAAATAAATGAAAAATAAGAGCCCAAAATAAGTACACTTTTATTTCTTCCTACTACATTGTTACCAGTATGTTGGGTTTTTATTTATTTATTTGATTAATACATTGCTTGTTTCGTTCAATGGATATTAAGTTGATCTGCTTTCCTTTTGTCTGTTACAGCTTAACATTTCCATGAAGTCATACCAAAAAGCAAGGAAGAAACCATAACCATTTCTAGTAAGGCATTGATAGCTACATACCTAAAGACAGTTGTGTTTTTGCAGACAGTCAAAAATACCTGTCTACAGGCAGGCACAGATCACAGACTTTTTATCATATTTAATCCAATATCAAAGTCAGAGATATATCAGTCAATACCCATACTGATATTATCTTGGTAGGCCTGTTCCCTACAGGCTTCTGGTACAAAGTTGTGCAAAACCCCAGGGGCAAGATAACAGGCTTTAAGGCGTGTTTGTGTTCTGTGTTCACGCACATTGGTTTGTATTGTCAGTCAACAGGACATGCTTACATGGAATAAAATACGTCAGTGGATTGAGTCCCTCAAATCTGACCCACTTCACATCCAATGATTTAGGCCCAGGTAACATAAATTACATCTCATATCTCAGTAACAAATTGCGTTTTTTGTGTTTTTAACTACATGACAGAAACAAAACAGACGCTGGTGCAGAAACAACTGTTTATACCTGCTTTAACATAGATGACAAAACTTGTTTCATTGAAAATATACAACATTAAATGGAACTAATAGATAAAACTTTTAATTTTGGTGTTGTATAAGAGAAATAAAACACATCAGGACATGCTAAAAGTTTACCAGTAACACCATGCACTGCATCTTACCTCAAGAGAATTTAATAAGCTATTTTTAAACACACAAATAATGGATAAAACAAATATTTCTGAATCCTTCTGAATCTGAATACTTCTGACGCAAAACCCATGAACATCTTGGAGTGAATGTGACCTAATAAAAGAAGTCCATTGGTAAAAGCAGTCATACTATATCCATGGTCAACTACTGGCGAGACTTATTGTGGCTGGAAAAAGAAGCATGGGCCGAAGGTTTGGATCTTGTTCAGCTACCAGCACAGCAAACCAGGGCACGTGGCTCTTTGCCCAGCCTACAAATATCGCTTCTTATTCCATTTTGTCTGGGCTGGCCGAAGTACTGCACATCCAACTTATTCCTGAAAGTTTTTTATATAATTATTAGCAAGTTTTTATAGCATTATTAGCTTTTCGACTGGTCCTCCTTTTTCATGCAGGTGTTCAGCGTATCACCAGATGCAACAACTATATTAAACATCTGCTACTGTGCGTTTTCTGTCCACAAGGTCACCTTGAAGGCAAGCCCCCACCCCCGCTAACCATATCAGCAGGAAAATTCCACCTTGCTTTATCTGATAGCACGACTGCTTAAGAAAGGGCTCAAGGAAACAGGAAACGCTCAGCATTTTTACGCAGGTGAAGGAATAATTTAAAGTTAATGGAGAACAGAGTAGGTAGTCATTTTGAAAAATGAAAAAAAAATTAATTACTTTTAAGTCAAATTGATTGCCATGATTTTTTGCCACTCAACATACTCCAATTAAATTAAACAATTAAACCCCTCATTTGCTGATAAGAAAAACTGGTCTATTTGCACAGCTTATCTCAGATGACAGTGAAGATCTTTATGTATTTTTATAAATTTGAAGCATTATGTTTTTGATACTAATCACATAGCAATAAACATCTTTTCTGCATTAGCAGCATTGCATTGTATGAAGGAACAGCAAAGGAGATCACTACAGACCAGACTTTCAACTTACACCTGACAGTTTGTTGATCAGAGCGTGGTGCATTTTATTTCTAGATGAGCCTTAATATCGTGATAACAAAAATGAACTTCCGTGACTTTCCAGAACATTAGGAGTAAGTATTAACAGATAAAACATGCAACATGAATAAAAACATTGTTATAATAGTATGTCCATTGTGTTTTTGTCCTTACATACAAAGAAATTTGGGTAAAAATAAAATTACTACCCAACTCTTACTTTACTGTAAAATCAGTAAAGTACTGTAACTTTTGAGCCAGTGGGTTTTAATATAGTGTCTCACTGCTTGTACCAAACAAAGCCTGTTACATGTTCCCAGAACTACATTACATGGCTAAAAGTTTACCATAACACCCATATTTGTTATTCGAACATCCCAATCCAGAGTTAGTCCCGCATAATAACCTCCACCCTTCTTGCAAGGCTTTCCACTAGATTTTGGAGTGTGGCTGTGGGGATTTGTTCATTCAGCCGCAAGAGCATTAGTGAGGTCAGGCACTGATGTCGGGCGAGAAGCCCTGGGGTGCAGTCAGAGATTCAGTTCATCACGAAGGTGATCAATGGTGTTGAGGTCAGGGCTCTTTGCAGACCAATTGAGATCTTCCATTCCAACTTTGGTAACCATGTCTTCATGGACGTTGCAATTTGTACAGAGGCAAATTTTCATGCTGGAACATGTTTGAGCTAGGCCCTCAGTTCCAGAAACTGTAATACTACAGAACACAAAGACATCCTATACAATTGTATGCTTTCAACTTTGTGGCAACACTCTGGAAAAGGGACATATGGGTGTGATGGTCAGGTTTCCACAAACATTTAGCCACATAGTGAAGAATTTAATGGATAGGGGATAAAATAATTATTCCAAAAACATTTCATGATTTGTTTTGTACATGGTTGAGCCTTCCCTGGGTGTGGATCATCTTACCCAGTGACCCATTTCACATTCTCCAAGCCACAGGGTGAATCATATGAACACTCAAACCAATGAGGCTTTAAGGCCCCGTTTACATTTGGTATTAAAATGGGTCTTGGGCGATCTGATCACAATTGGACAGCGCTAAATACAAGTGTAATCATTCAAGACACAATCCATCAAACTACTTGCCGAGGTGGTCTGGGATGCAACTGACCACATACCTTCCGTAGCGTAAACGCTAATGCATCTCAATGCATCCCTGACACGGACGAGGTGGTTGTTTGGAGTGCAAGATAATAATTAAGGTATTTTCCAGGTTTAACGTTTTAACACAACTGTGAGTGGGGATGTTTGATGTTTAGCGGAAGTGATAAAGGCAATAACGAGATCCTCGAACAAAAATGGTTAGCTGGACACCTTGGAGATGCAGGATAGACACTGGTGGAAACGGTGATGTGTTTCGGCTATCCACTTGTGACCTGATTGCCCAAGACGCATTTTAAAACCAAGTGTAAACAGGGTCTAAAACCAATTCATCAGAGCTGGTCAATGCACACTCGAGCTCTGGAAGAACCAAAATGGAACTTGACTGCAAACTCCATGTAGGGTTATTGATATCAGAGTCTATCACTGCATGTGCGCACCTATGCGTGTAAGAAAGCTCAAATTAGTGCCTCGTAGAGCAGTAGGAAATTCCTCTCTGGTCATGTGAGATGCTGTGTGAATGACTGTAACTTCAAACCGCTGCATGGGAGCGAAACAGAAACTCACTAGAAGCCTTACGTTTATGATTACGCTACTGAATCCGGAGCCAGTAACCATAGTCAACACTCGAAAGTTTTTCCAAACTATTACATGAGAACCCACAAAGCAGATTATTATAAGACTGATGTCTTCAAACTATCAAATTAGAAAATTGACCTTTTTTCCCCTTCCATATCAACTTTCTACTGAAGGTGTACTAATCCAAACACATGAAAATTAAAAAATTTAAACAATCAGGACGCTTTAGCAAGCACACAATGACATTTATTACTCTTGTAACTATTTTTTTTTATCCAATTATTTTTACAGAGGTCCCTCTAATAAGTTTGTCCATTAGGTGGTCATTTTGGCAGCACTCCTAGACAGGTAGTGTCAGTCAAACTAGATAAGGCTCATACCTAATTGAACGGGAAACTCACAAAAGCAAAACGAATCATTAATATGGATGTAAATAAGGTGTGGTCTTTGGCTCAGTACACACTGAGCCATACTGCACATGCACACGTTTCCAAAACTAACAGAGCAAAAAATATCTGCACATGCATCAGTGTAAGAATGTGATAGGCCAGGTTTTTTTCTGCTAGCATCTGTACCAACAAGGTGATTGGTATTGGCTACATGTTTGAATCCTGATGTCGCCACAGCCACCCGGGGCCGGAAGCCCAAGAAAGGAAAGAGGGAGGGGTGACATACTCTCTCCCCTGTCAATTATAAGTGACACTAGCCAATCATGGGTGTCAATGAGCTTCTACATGCAGAGGTGGGTGACTATAGAAACTGACATGTATATTGACTTCTCTCTCGAGTCAGAGATCATTTATCGGGGTGGGGGACTCTGGAGAGACTTGTCCGGAAATTGTCCGACAATTTCATTGGAAAACTTTCTTTGTTCATGATCTTGCTCATGATACTTTGTCAGAGCCTCCATCGGTTAGCTTCAAAACCAGTGATGTTTCAGTGATGGTGACAGGAAACATGTAGGCCCAGTCCCAAGACTAATAAGAAAGTTCAGAAAAAATAAAGGCCCAGAGGTCAAGTGTCTTTCTGTGGGCCACAGAACATGACACCCACTCCATGTGTCTGGCTGTGCAGGAAGTGGGTTTGAGCATGAATAATAGATAGCAGCACAGTACCTGGCCCCTTGGGAACATGGCGTGGGAGGGGAGGACAGCAGAGTGCAAGCTAAAAAACACATCACAGATCGGAAAGATCAACATGCAGGAATTCTGTGGTACAGGCTGTGATCTCACAACTGTCTGTGTGTTTAAGCAACTAATATTCTTCTAAAGTGCACTTAAGGCACTGAAGGTCCTCAGCAGATCTAGGCTATAATATGTTTAAGCAGTAAAAAAGGAGTGAGAATTAAATATAGGACTTTAAGCCAAGCACAAATGAAAAGGGTGTCTATTTTTAGGGCAGAAGGGAAAAAAATAATGTAATTTGTTACAACAGAAAAGTGCAGTAAGTAAAAGGCCTGCTCAGCTCAGTTGTATTGAACGCGTAAATGACCATGAATACAAAAGAATTCAAACAAAAATGTATTTCCCCAACATTTTAGGAAGGAAAGGGAGGAGATATACAGTATAGAGAAGGAGAAAGATAAAGAGCGTACATTCCCAATGAGGGTGAACATTCCCAGTGAGAGTGGCCATCCCAAAAGGAGTGAACATCACCACTGAAAGTGCACATAAGTGAGACTGGACATACCTAATGAGAGTGGACATTCCCAAAGAGGGTAACCACTCCCAATGAGCATGGACATTCCCAATAAAAATAAACATTCCTATTGAGAGTGGATATTCCCAATGAGATTGGACATTTACAACAGTGGACATTCACAGTGGTTTATGGATCCAGCAATTCACACAAATATCTATGTAGACCAATAGTTTACAAAGCTTTATCAGCAGTACTGTTAAGATTTTTTAAATTGAAGTACTTGTTTAATTGACGTTTTGGTCTGTTTAATACGTTCCTTGCCATGCTGTACCATATTTGTTATTTCACCATACGTGTTATTTTTTTAATTATTAGTCTGACAGCATTTAGTTGCAGCCATAGAACAGTCCAAGGACAAGACAAAAAAAAAAAAAAAAAGAATGTACTGAACATTCACAGCCAGGAAAACTTTGAGATTAAATGGGTCAAAACGGTCTTTCAGTTGCCATTTACGGATCCCAGTTACAAAATGTGCATACAATGATACACAGGGTTTAGGCCATTTTTTGGTTATAGATTTTTGGCTACACACACCACATACCTTAGCCGTATATCAGCCATAAAAGGGGCCTTTTCACCTATAGATTTACAATGTCCAGAAGTTTACAGCAGAAACCTGGCCAGAGCACAACAAACACCTCCAGTCGACCACCAGATGACAATTCTGCTCTGCACTTCATAGTGTTGCCTTTATTACCATGATTTCCCTCCTGCCCATTCTGCACTGAAGCGAACAAATGCTCAACCTCATGCCCTGTACCTACATAAATCCTACTACAAAAGACCAGCTGGAACAAGACTAAAGGAACACATTTAGACATGAATGCTGGAATAGAAGATGAGGAGGAAAAAAGAAAGGATGAGGCTGAAATGGCATGGCACACAAATCATTTCAGTGTTTAGTGACTGCATGGCACTTCGCAGAATTCATAAATGATGAAAATCAATGTACTGTGACTTAGTGTGTAACTATCCAGCTGACTATTTGAAGCCAAACATCTCACTTGCTTGATTATTTGAGGCAAGTTTCTGACCACAGAAGCTGTCAAACGTAGTAGAGAAAAAGACAGTAAAGACAAATGTATGAGTCCTGACAGGAGAGAAAACATTTCCTCTCTGCCTCACCCAGTGAACTGAATTGCCACATCTCCAGCCATCAGGAAAATCACAGTGGACACAAGCACTCTCCAAGGGTGTGGGTCAAAACTCAGGTCAGGCAGCATGCACACAGAGCTCCTGCCATACTAATACCACAACCACAGTGGGAAAAATGCTAAATCCTTTATAACTGAATCAGCTACTGAATAGGACCCTAGAGGCTTATTATTATAAAACCAAAATACTGTTTTTTACTGAAATTCTATTTTATGATCGAACAATTCTAGTAGATTTCAGAGCAGGTACACGACAAGTAGAAATTCTCTGTAGTCTCCGAACACTTGACTGACTCCTCGGGAACAAAACACAGACAAAGCAGTGGGCTAACTGTCTCCTTTTAACTACCAAGGTGGTGAAACCACAACTACCATTATCAAAGGTTTAAATTTAATTCTTGTTAATTCTTTTTTTTTCCATCATAATCTTTTAGTATACTGTTTGTTAGCTAGCTTTATCATATGCTGTGCTAGCTACTGAGCAAAAATATGTAGCTATGCTATGCTCCCAGCAACACACTAAAGAAATGTCAAAAGGAGATTTACATATTTGGTACAATAATTAGAAAAAACAACAACAACAACAAAAAAACAAATAGACAAGTTAATTCAATAATAATCCCCTACAGCCGAGTTTCTTTTAAGAATACTTAGCATTAGCATTAAACATTACCCATCAGAACATTAACTCCACAGGATGGTCAGTATTTCTAATACATTTATTTAAAATTGCCTACAAAACACTGTTTTAGCATCTATATTTCATGGCAGTGTGATTCTGGTGGATTTTACTAAACTGTATGTCTAAGTTAATGTCTGCTTTCTTTCTAAATGACTCCTGAATGACAGGAAGAAAACAGCAAACCGTCAAACAGCAAAAACCATGACTGGAGTTACTGGATCTTTAGTAAATGTTTAGATTTAAATGGTAAAAAGTTGTAAAAAGCTGTAATATTCTTTATCATCATACTCTGTACTAGCTAGTAAGTGTGGTAGCTAGCAAAGCTATAATCATGTAGTTATGCTCTTAGCAACACACTGAAGAAACATATAAAAGCAGATTAGCATACACATGTGGTACAGTAAATCTTCATAAAATAAATTAGACAAAATAATTCAATGACCCCACATGATTTAGTGTGTTTTTGAAGTATATCCAGAATTAGCATTAACCATTACCCACCATAATGCTAACGGTATAACTAAGCAAATACTTAAATTATAATACACTGCACTGTACATGTTGGGCCTTAGAGCTTGTGTTTTACCCTTTTTTCTGTACATATACTGAGGATACAGATGAACTAAATTGAATAAAACTGTCCTGAGTGATCCTGGTCAATAAGCATATAACCACAGATAACACACTGAATTTAAAGCTGTGACCTGAGGCCAGGGAAAAAGACAGATCCTATCATAGTCAGAGAGGCTAATTGAACCCTGTCGACCACAACAACAGTGAATTAGCTTTCACCAAAACAAAAATTGCTATACAGGATGACAGGACTTGACTGGTAGAGGAAAAAATTTGCAACAGTGACGTTTGACACTAATCACCCCCTCGCTCATAAACGCTATTGAATAAAGGAGGGAACCCCCAGTGTCCTCAGGTTGGAGCTTTGATCTTTTTGGCTTTTCCCGTTGTTTAGTGGAAAACTCAATACACACACACAGCAGAAAGGTGCAAGCCTGGTAATTGGTTGCACACACAACAAATCCGAAGCAGCTGTCCAGGCTGCATGAGGGAGCAAATCTGGCTGGAATATAAAGAACGCTTCATTTAACCACAAGAAAGAACAATCTGGAAAGTCTTATTTTTATCGAGCAGTGAACAATGCTTGATTTATTTGTTACCACACAACACAATTAGAGATGGGCCATAAACAAATGCTACAATCTAAGAGTGTGTTTTACGTGCACGGACTCCAACAGACACCAACATGTATAGGCTGAGTAATATATCATTTGTTATAATAACAACAACCTTGTAGTAGTTTTATCGCTGAAGTCTGCAACGTGCAAAAGTTTTTAATACCACGACATAGGTCTGATTTAATTATATAATTACATTTCTGAATGAACATGAACAGTGACACAGTACTGTAATTCTCTCTACCATCAGCTCGGATAGTGGTTCACATTATACATTTCTATTAAAGTTTTCTATAGCCACTTACACAGTTGGGTGGATTTTAATCTATACTAAATGGATTAAAAACATTTTATAACAAAGAAAAAAAAAAAAAAAAAAAAAAAAAAAAGAAATTCATTAATATTGTTAAGCTTTGTGCAATATTTATGGAAGGAGTCTCCAGTGCGAGCACTTTGTAACTGCACAGGTAAAGCTGCACCTTTGTGTGTGGACTAAGTTTAAGGACAGAGGATGTTGTGTTTTGCAGTTTCTTAGTAGCAAGCTGCTTTTTTTTGGCTTATTAACTATAAGAGAAACTGAGGTGTGTAGCTGCTACCACTTTATAAACAACCATAAACTGATAAATAAATATAAAAAAAAAATAAAAAAAAGTAGGCTATTCTGTCAGAGTTTGAAAGAAAAATTCACAACACCAGTTGATTATTTGCCTATAACAGCACACCCCAATGTGCTTTACTCCTTACTTAAAAGATAGAAAAATACATTGTTTAAAAATATATTCACAAAATGCGAATTTTCAATCCACCATGTTTTATAGGGTCTAGAATATGTAGGGCAGCAAACGCGGGGTGTCAGTGACGCATTAAATATGATGACTGACAGACAAACCATACCTGATTGTTCTACTTGTGACAAAATGTGATTTGGGATGATTTGGAGTGTCACAAAACCACAGGGATTTAACCTGCAAGATGGAATCCAAAAATGCAAGCAGAGTCACATCTGATGATAATCTACACCCCATGCTCTCCTCACTCTCCCTTGCTCAGGAGTCCAGTATAACATTTAGCACCGAATATGAAGTGAGAGTTGTTAGCTTCAGCTCAGAAAATAAAGACCCCCTTTGTTTAGAGAGCTTAGCACTGGACATGCTTTTCTAGCGCCTGCTATTTCTTTTGGGATGGCTGCAAATTCACAGGGTGCCTGTGTTTGAGACCTTGGCAATAACGCTCCAGCAAACACACACACACACACTTTGTGGTCTGGGTGTGTGTCCACAAGCAGGCAGGCCGAGGGCAGCACCCGCAGTACAGGGTGGGTCGGATTTTCTGTTCTTCCTCTGGCCTGGGGGTCATGGTCCATACCCTGATCCCAGGCTTGTGCTGCTGGATACACACAGACAGGCAGCCAGAATGTCGCCCACCTCAGGAAACTCACCGCAGGAGGTTTGCCATCTGCACGGTGTCCAGTATTTCTGGCTGCCAACTGCCTGCTGGCTACCACACCGCCCTTTGTAGTCTCCTGTGTAAGCAGCAAATCTACACTGACCAAGTATAGAACCTTTAGAGAGATCTGGAAAAAATATCCAGCAATATTCCAGCAAAAGTAGTTTTTCCACCAAGCTTACATGTCCTGCAGTGGTTAAATATACAGATGCAAGTGTTAATAGCTGCTAGAGCCCTTTCCAGTAACTTAACAGTTTGGCAGTCGCAATGAAACAGTTTTAAGTTTGGACTGAGATCCAGGCACCTTCTAGTTGCATGGATATTACAGTCCTGGTCATCTCTGAGGCATCAAATTAGCGATCGGGCCCCAAAATCAAACTTTTCCAATGTCAGGTCTTGATGAAAGCCTTGAAGATATATGGTCTTCAAATAATGCACGCTCTAAAAACTTCTAATCCCTATCAGGATGATCCTCCCCCCCGTCCCAGCAGGAGCAGAAGGAGTTGGGATGGGTCCAGCCCCCAATTGCCGTCTGTGGTTCCTGAAGCTTCAACTGGACAGATTTCAAAGTCTGTTGGGGACTTTTTTGATTCTTCTTCATGGCATCCTGCATGTGTAACATCTGAACGCCTCACCCCACCTGACTGAAGGGTTTTCTTTCATTAGCATATCAAGTGCACTTCTTTTCACTCGCTGCTGCCTTTTTTCCTTCACTCCCGTGTGGCGTTCAGCTTCTGGTTGGAATTTTTCTAACCCTGTGGGGAATTCACGTTCAAACTATGACAAAACATGGCAAACGCAACTGTCCAAATTCGCTGAACTTAGGAGTGAATAAGTACAAATATCATATTTTTCAGTGGGATAAACAGGGGAATACCGCAGTCACCCACCCCTCATTTAGAGCATGTTCTGGGTGTGAGTGCCAGCTGCCACAGGAAAGCTCTCCTCAGATGGTCCTGAGTTTTAACTCTGGTTAAAAATAAGGACTGGAAGGTCTGACCTCAGTCCAGTAATATTGGACAATGAGTGTATTGAGCAGAAGATGTTTCTCTATTTGCATTAGACCATCCATTTATACACCCACCCATCCACCTCTCTCACATACACAGCTGAATTTTTTCCTTAATTGCCTTCAAACCCAAGTATTTGCGAAGTGCACGATAGAAACCATAACCTCTAACACACGCCAGTTAAATCTGGTGTTTAAACTCAGTTACTGAATTCATCTCTTTCTGACATTAATGGGAAGAAGCACATGACTGCAAAGCAGCTTTCATGTTCAACTGAGGCACCACCTCAGGAACCAATAAAATCTAGAGCTGGATTTCCTTACCATGTATTTAAATTTCCATTAGCCCGGAGTCATGAGTCAGGATTTCCTCCGTTTCTAACTATGATCTGCTAAGATGCCATGGTGCATACGCAAAGAATAATATTACAAATGAAATATTCAGAGTTTACTAAATTCATGCCATCTTCTATCTTCAGCTTAAGTCCCCTTTTATCTACTAACCAGTAAGGTTTCCTCTGAAACCAATGAAGTCAGCCAGTAGGAAAAATTATCAACAGTTTATTATTAAGAAAAAATGAATGCATTTTCCCTTTAAAAGAACTCAAATTAATACTAAACACTTAAAAAGAACCCATTGGTGGGGTCTGGGGAAATATTCATTCAGGTTTATCAACTCTATGTAAGCTAGGGCTAACTAAATAACTAAAATGTAACAAAAACTATTGTGTACTTTTGGCAAAGGAATAAAGTCAATCAAAAAGTCTCCAAAACAAGCAGAAAATTGTGAAATTGCTTTTAAACAATGTAATTGTTTTACTATTCGAACTTACCTCAAGCTGGAGACGAATACGAAATTTTCGAAATACGATGTGTGTGTATTGGTTAGAATTGATTTTTTTTTTTCATTTTTAAAACAGAAGAAACTTTACCCAGATGCTACTGTACAGGTATAGGCTTAAAATGCTACACTGTGGGTGAAGGAAGTGCTGCGCTTTGTTGCGACGTGAATGTCCCATACCTGTATTCAACATTCATGAGCCAACCAGAGAAAGGAAAACAGTCCTTCCTACCCAATTGTGCAAATTTGTTGAGGGTTCGAACTTGTAAAGTCCCAACATCGAGCTTGTTTAGCTGAATTTATCAACTTCAGAACTATAACTACATTATGCCTACCGATGTAAATAAAAATGAAGGACTTTTACAGTGTTTCATAACCTGCCCATTCTTAACAATTACAAAATGGAAACACCAGTGAATGAAAGGCTGTAATCTGTGTCTAGGCTGGAGTACATGGCCATGTAGTATGTGTAGGGAGGCAGCTGCGCAGGGGCCCAATCCTTTTATCCATAATGAATGACTGATGTTTTCTTGGAAGCTTGTGTGTGAGCGGCAAGGGAGAGCTGTTTGTTGTCTTGTGTCTCCTCTCTCTCGCCCCTCTCTCTCTCCTCTATAACGATCTCTAACAGACACAAGGATATTTCAGCCTGAATCTCCACTTCAAAAAAGAGCAAATAAAAGGCATTAGGAAACAATTGCATTTGTTGTTTACAAGAAGGACATTCATCGAGGGAATGATGCTTTACTGGAAGAGCAGAACACCACACGGGCCTGGCATTCACTGAAGAAATAACCCTTCGTCTGGAGATTCTTTGGTACATTTGAGACACTGCATATATGATGTAGAGTGATAGCAGGAAATATAAAGTTCGCCCGCCATCACAAGCATTTTGCTATTTTTAAAAAGAACACAGAGATCTTGTGTAGCGCTTAGCACTTGGAGATCTAGCACCTGGTGTTGCCATATGTATGCTCAGTCACTTACTCTCACTACACACATAAATACGACTACTCTTTTTCCACACACACACACACACACACACACACACACACACACACACACACACACACACACACACACACACACACAC
>JAQQZX010000011.1:20049964-20065044 GCA_030068355.1 Notoglanidium maculatum
CCCCCGCTAGTGGATTCCAGTTCTTAAAGTCCACTCTGTCCATGCATCATTTTTCCTCATTATCTTGCAAAACAAATTTTCATTACATCATGTAGCCTAAACACAACTAGATGACTGGCTGATGAAAAGGGGAATATTTGGCATGGCAATTGGCTTAAAAGCAGTCACGTGATTAAATGTCCTTTACACATAAATCTGAGTCCTTCACCAGCATTGAGATCAGTAACAGTCAAAAGTCATGATCTTGAAAGAACAAAACAGAAAATGGCCTTTCTGACTTTTAGATTTTTGTAAATTGTTCGATTTAATTTAAATTTAAAAAAAAAAAAAAAAAAAAAAAAAAAAAATTCAAGACAAACTTTCCTCTTCAGAAAAGCAAATATGATTATGCTGTTCTTGACGTACCTTGACGAACATCTTGCCGAGGGCGGAGCGTGCCTTGTTGGGGGTGCAGTACACGGACATGGACTTCCTGTCCCGCGAGAACTCCAGTGTGAATTCTTTCTTCATCAGCTGCTTAATAACCTAAGCCAAAGTAGTACGAAAATATGACTGGCTGACTAGAAAACCTGTTATCATTTGCATACGACACGGTAGAGATGCAGAAATGACTGTTTACAGAGTTGCAGGTGTTGGCCCGTTCAATCTTCGTAAGGCTTTTGAGATCATTGTCAAACACGTTCATCTTCTCCACCAGGCATGTTAGAGCCGTTTCAGTCGCCTCTCCAACCTTCTCGTACACTCCTTTGGCCTGGGGACAGAAAGCCACAAACAAGATATGCATGAAAAGAAGGACATCAGCCAAAATAAAACATACTTCCATCTTCAACAACGTTATTAACAGACCTCGTTATAGTCCAGAGAGGAGTCATTGCACAGGGCACAGATTGTGGCCATCTCAACCAGAGCTTCGTACTTGGAGCATTTCACCGGTCTCCCATCCTGGAACCTAGGCAGATAAATAAGCTCCTTTAGTATGATGCATTACCGGAAAATGTTTGCCTGTATTGAATAAAGTAGCTCACACTTGTCCTTCAGGAGCATATGTGGAGCCAGTAACGGTGAATTCTTTGAGAGAGCAGCTGTCTCCCTGCACCTGGTCGACGATGAACATCTGAAACACACACACGCAGGCTGTTAAATCACCAGCAGGTGGCGCATTAAAACACTGCAGAGAATAAAAAAAGGTCTATCCTGAGAATACAAAAACTACAGGATGCTTATACGGGGGTCATGTAGGGGTCAGTCTGACTAAAAGTTACTGAAAACAAGAACAGCATCATGGCTAACAGCCAAATTGGCTCTGGGATTTTTCCGGTGAGGAAAACCAGAGCTTTGGGACACAGCAGCAATGTCACCATAGTGATCTAGACAAACCGTGAGCAAGAAAGAGAGAATAAAGAGAAATACGATAGGGTGAAAGCACGGAGCTGGCTCTATGCTTGGCAAATCCGAGTGGCGCCTTGTGAATGGTTCGAGTAAGGAAACTCCAAATAAAAGCTCAGTGCGCTGTTCTGTCTCTCTAGCTCGCGGTTTTGGCTATTGCACTTACATAAAACATCCCACATTACAGACAGGATAGAGCTGGTGAGAGTAGAGAGATAAACAAAACAGATTACATTCCTTCTGACGAACAGCTATTTTTAAAGCCAACCTTTTCGCTTTGGAAGGGCAGTGGAGCGTTTATACAAAAAGATTTGAGCCGCTCTTACCCCTCCTCAGACGGATTTTAATAAAATGTACCAGCATATCTGGCAACAACGTGCGTCATTACACAGATCTGGATTTGACAAACTACAGATCATAACACCATTTATTGCCAAACCTGTTTTGTTCTTGCACAAGCGTGTGCAAGGGTACGTGTGCGCGTGAAGTCTGCAGTAACACGACTGCTAAGTAAAACAGCTCTGAAACACAAGGTCAGTTATGCAACACCACTGCAAGTAACTGACTACCGCATACTGATGAGCATTCAAAGAGAAGTGATGGAGCAAAAGTGGCTGGAAGAGGTGGAGTGTGGTATTAGAGAGAGAGCGAGATAAAGAAGAAAGAAAAAAAAAGACTTCATTTTGAAAGTGCGAAAAAGGTAACGACAGACTGAAGGGGAAAAAAAGGAATGTTTTATAAGACAAACTATACAATAAGAAAACGGGAGTAGTAGTAGGCTACATCTTGTCAGAGGGGAGCTCAATCAATAAGAGACAAGGTCATTATAGGACGTGCTACATCAGCAGAGTAAGATCACCTTTAAAATAAGTCAAAATGAAATTTACACGGTTTTCCTTTATTCCAGTAGGAGTTGATCAGCTACGGCATGCTGGATGTCCAAAGCATGCTTTAGTTTTGCACTTATTGCGTAATTTTGCTGAAACTATTTGACGATCAGCATCAAGATGGCTGCTACTGTCACTTTTGTCCATTTTTATAGAGAACCGTGAGTCATACAGGATCAGATTACTGAACACTAAACCAATTCAAAGTGGTTTGAAGCAGGTGTGTTGAGGCATGCTCAACTTCCTTTTATGTGCAAGCTACATTAACCTTTCAGACACAACATGCTTTGGCTGATCGAATACATTTAGGATAAAAGGAACTCCGTGCACATTTACGAAACTATCGTTCTATATTATTTAATCCCTAACATACCACAGCATTGTTGAATTCTTGATTCTGATTGGTCATAAATGTGTTCTATAACAGCACATTTAATATAATAGTCTGACAACACAGGCCTAATTTTCCACTGTGAAGGAGTCTTCAGATTTTTTTTTTTTTTGTCTTATTAACTACAAGAAGGAGGATAAAGATAAAGACTGGTGAGGAAATGACTGATAACAGGAAGTCTTGTGGATGTTGCCCAACATTAGACATAACTATAGATACTCTTAAATATCATCGTGTTATGAGAGGAGGGGGGGAAAAAAAAAAACACAAAAATTTGGTGGTGAGTAACTACGCCTCACACTTCCACCTCAATGACAGGTTATTTTTCTAACACAATATGCCATACGTTTCTCCATATGCAAGGTTTTTAATGTGTAAATTAATGTTAAAATAAACTTTTATATTTTATCCAAGCAACGTTCCTCACCCTGCACACGGACATCTGGTTGGTGGTCAGGGTGCCAGTCTTGTCCGAGCAGATGACCGACGTGCAGCCCAGGGTCTCTACGGAAGGCAATGAGCGTACGATGGCATTCTTCTTGGCCATGCGGCGAGTGCCCAGCGCGAGGCAGGTGGTAATGACGGCAGGAAGCCCTTCAGGGATGGCGGCTACAGCCAGCGCCACGGCGATCTTGAAATAGTAAACAGCACCGCGGATCCAAGAGCCGCCGTGCACCGGGTCGTTAAAGTGACCGATGTTGATGATCCACACGGCGATGCAGATGAGGGAGATGACTTTGGAGAGCTGCTCTCCGAACTCGTCCAGCTTTTGCTGCAGCGGCGTGCGTTCTTGCTCCGTGGACGCCATCTCGTCACGGATCTTGCCGATTTCTGTGTTCACACCCGTGGCCACCACGACACCCACAGCTTTACCGGCTGCAATGTTGGTACCCTGCCAACGCACAGTGCAGCAAAGTTCAACACCATTAAGTACTAATTACGACAAGATTCGAGAAGTAAAAATAGCTGATGCACACAGAGATTAGACATCCCAAGCAGAAGGAATCATATGTTGCTAATTCAAACTTAACTTACAGAGAACAGCATGTTCTTCTTGTCCTGGTTTACAGCCCGTGGGTCAGGGACTGGGTCTGTGTGTTTAATGACTGATACGGACTCTCCTACAGAGAAACACAGACGATCAAACGGTAAAAATGGTGAAACTTCAAGTGTTTGTGTTTCTGTTGATATGGTCAAAATTTGGCCACCGTTACATTATGACCAACACCACAGCTTTATCAGGGCATGTGCAAATTTAATTCAGTGCTTTTTACAACAAGAGAGCCACACGAAAGCTTCCAAATGAATGCAAATCCAATCTCACTGTGCATAACTTAAGCGCATGGCAGTCTGAGAAAAAGTCGGATGTCGCCATGGCGTCGGCTTTCTTTCTCTAAAGATCACCAAGGTGTTTGATAAGGAGCCGATTTAACACACACGATGCCTAAACCTTGTTAATGTCAAGCTTTGGGTCATTGGATAGAAAACATGCCGAGCAAACTGACTAATCAGTTCAGTTTGCAATAAGATACCGGCCATCAAAACATTCGTGATCCTCCTGCGCTGCACTTTTCTCCCGTTTTCACTTGTGGTCGAGATCCATGCCTGTAGTTTTCGGAGGGTTTTCCAAGGCTGTCACACAAAGGATCTCAATGTGTTTACAGTCAACAGTCAAAGGCGGTTTCTACTTGTCATTAGGAGTGTTTTAAACCTGTACGTCAACCTTCAGCTGAAAATGAGAAATTTGCGCAAAGTAGCCCAAAAGGTAAATTATACAAAATGTCAGTTACAGCTTTGTAATTTGATTCCATAAGAAATATTTAATGAGTGCTGAAGTCCAGCCTCTCGTAGATACTAAAACCATTGAATAGAACGAAATTTGAATACATTTATTAAAATAACATTAGATTAGATGAGAATGAGGTATAAAAGATAGCCGGCATCAACTGTGTAAATCAAAGCTATGTTACAAGCTAATCCGCACTCGCCTACTCCTTCTCATCGTACCGTCTTAATACTTTCTATAAATTATTGAAAATGAATTTTTCCCCCTCATTTGAAATGAACTAGACTAGTTTTAATAAGGGTTTAATACATTTTTTTTAAATCCCAATCGCCAACAGCGTCACTGGTCTAGAATTAGACGTGCCTTTCTGATCCTTCTCGACCTGAAGCTGTTAAATTCAGAGCACGGCTGTGTGCGAGAACTCACAGCCCTCTGAAATGAGCATTCCGCACTGTGATCATATTAAAAAAGATTAGTATTAGCAGTGAAATTAAGCATTAAATGCTCTAAACAGTGAAGTAAAACCATGAAACGCATGAGTGTCTATAAGTATGATCCGCAATCTGCTGCTTGGAAAATTATTAGGATGCCTCTCTCACATTCCATTTTAACTCTATTATGAAATTTAACTTTTTCAGTTTTCACCGAACCCATCATTAAAAATGCATAATAAAAAAAAAAAAAGTGTTCTCAGAAAAAGTGGACTGTGACATCATTTATCATGATACGGATATTACATCACCCTAGGCCCATATCAGTTACTTCAATTCTAGTTTTAGTAAACCCGAGTTGTGCCAGTAATTACGTCAGCTTATTTGACTGCATGTACACAAATTCATTCACTGAATTGATTCTGCACTGAAGCCGACCTCCATATCATGCTTGCATATCAGCGCTCTCTGTTTGGTCCTCGGTATTCTAAGGCAATTACCTAAATGATCTGAATAGCAGGTTGGGCAAAAAAAAAGGAGAAGCAAAGAATCAGAAAATGGCCAAGAATGGACATTATGCACAAACTTTACCAATTAAGGCAGTGAAGCAAAATTAAACCCTACCGAAGAGCTTCTTCTCTCACACACTTTGCTCCTTTTCAGAGCTACAGACATCATCGAACTCCCATTAAGGTCAGAATCCTGAGAGGAAACCGTATATTCGTCTTCCACGCTAAAGTGCAGTTGTTTATTTTTCCTCCAATTATAAGTTCCATTCATCAACGGACAACTCCAGCAGCTTGTACTGGTTTAAGATCCCCATTTGCACTTCAACAAAAGGTGCTTCTCGAACAAAACGGATCTGAAACGTGACTTAGTTAATCCATCTGCAAAACTTAAGGCTGGGCAGGACATTGGAGTTTTTACTTAAAAAGAGTAAAAGAGCTAAATAAAAGTCTGAGTATTCCTAATTACATGTGAGCAAGTGAACCCCATAAACCGTGGATGAAATGATTCATTAATCGAACATGTCTTACCTGTCAGAATGGACTGGTCCACTCGTAGTGTGGTGGATTTGATAGACGTTAGGCGGATATCGGCAGGAACTTTGTCACCCACTAGCGAGGAAACAGAAAGCATGTGGTCAGAGATGAGCACAAACGGCAGGATGGTATTTCAAAACACTCATGTACTACATTTTATTCAACAGCATCATGTTCCTTTTCTTTAAACAAGCAGTGCATAACTTTATCCCCAGCACTAAGTTTAAGGATGCTGTCTCCAGACAGCACTGTTTATCACTACCAAGGGCCATTATAAGCCTAGCAGGCACTCAAAGCACTAAAAACATAAGAAAATAACATTATAACACTTCAAGCTCAAGCTTGCATCAACCAACAAACAAGTTCTGCGTGTTCTGTTAAGACAGTTTAAAGCAATCGATTTACCCATACTGTGGACGGAGGCCATTGCTTATAAATGTAATGTAAATTTAAAGATGGGAACAAAATCTTTTTAACTCTGAGCCCTGGATCATTTCAGTCCTCTCACCGTGAGCCTGTTAACGAAGGAACCGTGATACGGCAAACTGATCTCAAATTAAAAAAATTTAAAAAATAAATAAATAAATAAAAAAAAACAACAAAAACACATTTTTAACCAGTTAGACTTTGCAGAAGAGGGACGCGATATTAAAAAAAAAAAAAAAGGTTTAAAGATGTTGCAGTGTTCTCAGGCGAATGCTAAAAATAGCTCGTGAATCATTCTTTCCACAAAATGGGAGGGGTCGTGACTGCGTACATATATAAGAGAGACAAATGTAAACATCTAATTCACAAACTGATCGTTAAAACAACGAGTAAGACTGAGGACATTCATTAGTCAACATAGATGAGCATTCGCTTAAGCCATCCACTTTAAATGTATAAACGCTAAGTTTATGTGAAGAACGCTTCAATGAGCCGGTTTCATGCCAAGTCTAAACAAGTGTTTGAGAAGGATCAGGACTATAGCTCATTCACAGAGGGCATTTAGAAGGGTCCCAAAAGTGCTATAGATAATCACACACTACTTTGTCTTGTGATCCTGTTGATAAAAATACACGCCGTCATCAAAATGCCCCCTAAATCAAACGAACAAATGTGGAACATGTACCCAATATACAGCTCAAGTTAGAAAAAGGTCAGACAGTACGGCAACCTACTTTAGGTAGACAAGGAAAAGGGACTCTCCTTGAATAAAGCTCATATGACAGCAGTTTAGAGACAGCAAGAGATGATGTGGAATTAAAGAGAGTGTCCAAGGAATGCCGATCTTCCACTTAACGGCGATTGTACTACTTCCGTTTTGGGAAATGGGGCAGTGGTTCGTGGAATAATGCGGGTTTTGAAACGACTGAAAACTAAAGCTAAATAAGGTGTGTTAAATCAGTGGTAATAGTAAATGGCTGGGGTACATTTAACAGCTCATTTGGGCAAGATCCAGCAAATACAAAAAGCCTCCATTGTGCGGCAGTCCTTCACGTGTCACTGTAGCCGAGTCCTAGCAAATAGGGGGAAAAACCAAACAAAAAGGAAGACAATTCTCTCTTGCTAGCTAAATGCGATTTCCTCACACAGTGAACGACACTTTTTGGATAGCTACCAGCCTTAGTGGAAAAAGACACAAGCTTGATCAATTCAGTGTGTGATCAGATACCGACTGTCACAATGTTAGTTTAGTAGTCGAGATGCACGTAAACCAGAAATGAATTTCAGGAATCCCTGCAGTTTTCACAACTCTATATAGTAAGAAATGTCACCACGTAAAGCATTTTTCCAGAGTGCCACACATTTCACTTTTACTAATGAACCTTGGCTTAGGTTTACTGCTGTATTTGGCAACCTGACCTACTTGGCGCCAAAGGCAATTTCTGCAGAACTGGCATTCCATTTTTAATTAGAACACACACTCTTACAATGTGCGTTGTCAGAACATGCACCGCTATGAAGTGAGGGCAGGGAAGTGACAGGATGACAGGAGGGACAGGAAAGATAATACGGGAGATGACTTTGTCCACGGTGAATTAAGCAATGTTTTATGATGCCAAAACAAAATCTCAATCTCAAATGAAACCGAGAGGAAGAAGCCTTAACGTTAATATTGTGCATGTTAAATATTGTGGTATCATTTCAGCATCAGTGTCAGAACACCACGAGCAAAAACACATGCAGTGTCAAGTTCTGCAGAGACGTTAACGAACTGCGTGTGAGAAAGGATGCACGGTAGAAAGAGGAATGGTTCTAGCGTAGTCATGCTGCGTAGCCAGCGACACACTTACAGAGACGAGCGCGCGCACACACACACACACACACACACACACACACACTACGGCATTTCATCGCTGAGGAATTTCTAACCACGCAGTTTAGAAGCAAGAAGAAATTTTAAACTAAATCAGTAGGCTTTTTCAGGTCGTTTATGAATGAGCACGGTGATGAAGACGAGCATCACTGAGCATTAAGGAGCTTAAAATCAGAAATAGCAAACCTCATTTTGTGCCTTTGTCTCAGTCTGAAGGGACGGTCCTTGGACAGTGACTAAATTAGGGGCTGAATGTTCTTCTTGGAATCAGAGCAAACAAACAAATGGATGTTCTAAAGATAACAGAGCTGCAGCTACATTTAAAAAGAACTGTCTATGTTTATTTTTTGACTTTATGCTGTGTCCATAGTTCAAATAAATATAAATAAATAAAGAACACTACTTTTGGATCTGAGCACAAAGATGCAGCTAATGATTTTCCTGTTCATTAGACCATTTGCACGTAGCCCATGAACTAAAGAAACCCACTGTGGGAGAACCGTAAAGCCTGATCACTCCGCCACAGACAAGACTCTTAAAGAGGATACATCCTTGTCCTCGGAGTCCAATTCGGCTTCTGTGTCCGGAGACCAGCCAGAGAGGACAAACTGCAGACCACCCCCAACCTGCTTAGGATACAAGCGAGAGGAGAGAGGCCATCTGTTTTGCTAATTAATTCCTTGAATTTAGTTAGAGCTGCATGCCGCTACGTGCACTCGGTGTCCACAATGAGGTTGTGTTGTCATGAACACCTGACTAGCACACACACACACAAAAAAAAAAAAAAAAAAAAAAAAAAAAAAAAAAGCCCTGCATACAAATGTGTCTGTCCCGGTGTCAGTGATTGGTGGAGATCAATAAAAACCATTATAGCACAGCACTGTTGAATTCATGGTTCCGATTGGTCAGAAGGTGTTCATTAAGTTTCTATAACAGCAACTCTGACGCTTTCAGATACGAGACAAATCGTAGTTTTATATGAACCTGCTTGTTCCAATGGACCAATGTTTCTATGAGAACTGTTGTTTTCTGTGAAGCTTAAGAGAAAAATGCCTTTGGTAAAACATAAGCATCATGTAGATGGCTACAGAGAAGTGAAAGGGGTAAACAATGTCTTTCTCTCCCAGACTCGAACCTTTAGCAAGCGGTTAGTGTTTTAATAATTCCAGCACATCCTGTACCCTTTTTAAAGGTCACTAATTCCTCAGTTGCAAGCATCAGCGCTGTGACACTGTGCACCGAAACTTCCTCCTGGCTCGGTGGGGACTCGTCACTGCACGCTCCTAATTCCCTCCAGAGTCCTAAAGCGATGTTGCGCTACACTAAGAGCTACTGAGGTCAAAGGCATGAGGTCATTTTTCAAAGGTCAAACTTTTCTTTTTTAAACAAATTCTCTGGAAAACAGACAGTTCCTGACTGTGTTTGTGTTTTGCTTTCTTACAGAACTCAAAGAACCGTCAAGGCCAAGCAGCATTTCAGTATTATTTGTTTGCAGTTGCCATATAATAGTGGCATAACTGATGAGAAACGGTTCATGCTCTTGAGCTAAGCTTGGTTAGCATTTCGTACAACTGGATTTCGAGAATTTGTTCACATATCTATTACAACCATACCAAAACAGCCAGACTTGATCAATAGGTTAACTATTTTCTCCCTTCTCATCAACTTGGTTTTGCTGTTGTATTCCATCATATTTAATGGAATGCAATGTCAAATGTTGAGTGTGTTTGAAAAGAAGTCTGCTGAAAATTAAAAACGGAGATGAAAATTTACAGTACGTTATGCTCCAATGACTGGGCGTCTGGCAACATTGCGAAATACCCTACACGTACTTCGATCAAATAAAATCAGGAAATTTTCACACCGTCCAAGGTCTGAGGAAAAACGTGAAGTAAAAAAGGCTTCTTTCAGCAATGCATGGCACCATCTACATAGTGACCCCATATATAAGCATTGCGTAAACTATCCTGGTACGTCTCATCTTTCCTGTGCCTTATGATGCAATTTACACATTACTCAAGCCAGCGTTGTGGCCTAGTGTTGAAATTTCCGTAACGCTAAACTGCTGATCTAAGAACTGGATGGATGCTTGAGAACTATCCCAGGAGACTGGATGAGGAGATATGCAGTGCTGAAAGGTCAGTAATGGCAGCTGCCTAGCAGATGACTGGAGACGGAGACGCTTCCCAGGCCAAACAGTGAATCAGGTGAGAGCAACCCGAGCTAACGGGACTGGCATTGCGTTACATGGCAACAGGCGTGCAAGAGGCAGCTGAAAAGTACAGCTCTGTGGGAGGCTCGGAGAGCACACGACAGGGAGGGGTCTGCTGGGCTTCCTTTTCATCAACGCCTTCCAAGGTCATGCCGCCGGGAAAGAGTATGAGAAACAAAAGATGCAGTCCAATCCTCAGCCGATGACTCATTCCATTGGAGTAGGAGGGACGGGTAAAAAAAAAAAAAAAAAAAAAGAAAGAAAAAAAAAGATGCCATTTCTCTTTCAGCTATTCAGAGATGACATTTGTGCCATAAGATGCTGATGCTAGATGAGTGTTCTGAGGGGGCTGACAGCTCGACAGAGGCGTGCTAGGTCACAGCTAATTTCTTCTCTGAGGGGCCACAATGAGGGAGAACATGACAAGAAAGGAGTTTGAGAACAGAATATGCCTGCTGTCCTTTGACAAGTATGATGCAAAACCTGCAAGGTCACAGCGGGTATAAAACCCCACTGCACCATCTGCAGCTGAACTGCCAGACGAAACAGATCTCGGGCACTAGATCAGGGCTCTGGAGCCTGTGATGCAGGATGTGTGTTACATTTCAAATAAGCTTTTGTCCTTTATAAAAATCAATTGGAACTGATCCTAGACCAAGACCGACTGAAATGCTTGACAGACAGACTATAAGCCCAGAACAGCGCGCGCACACACACAAATCCTTTAGTGCGTTTGTGTGTGAATGTATTCAATGAAACAACTACTTAATATTCCTCTCATGCTGCACCCTTTCCCCCTCTTCCTCCCCAGCCGTCTTTGTTTTTCCTCTTTGTCCTCTGAATCGGCAACGGTATAGGTTAAAATCACACTGCCCGACTGTGCTGGGGGTTCAGAGAAGCAATTCTCTCTCTAACGTAATCGCAGTAGCGTCTCCTTCTCACTGCGGACAAACACCCAGAGCAGGCGAAGGTGACGCAGGAAGGTGGTGACCAATCAGGAAAGAGAAAGAGCGAGAGAGCGACAGACAAACCGAGGAAGCAGGAGACAGGGTTGAAAAGGACCAGAGCTTCACCTTCTTCTTCGAGCTTGCAGAGCGCGTGATATCTGACTGGTGCTGAGCGGTCCCTCCTGCTATACCTGGAAGTAACCTGTGCTCAGTGGGTATTGCTGCTGGAGCAGTTATTAGCCAGCATCACTTTACAAGCAATGCTGTAATGTTTTGTATGCAACAGTGACCCAGAATGGGAGACGGTTCTGAAGTAATGATGACTAATCCCACAGTGTGTACAGAAGCTTAAAAATGCCACCATGTCTGGGTGTGTGAATGAATGTGCTTTATATCGCAGCAAACCAAAATGCACATGGATTCACTCTTCTCTCGTGACACACTCAGATTTAATAGCTGTGGCTTTAGGTGTTGGTTGATTGTTTATTCTATTTTATAAAACAGTGCTGTAGAATTATAGATACATAGTTGTTAGGCATTTTTTTAGGATTGGGGAAAGCTGCCACTTCCTGCATATAAAAGATCTAATGTTTAACATTTATTGATTTTTACATCTCAGAACCATTCTCCTTTTTCCATCGACAAAGCAAGGATGCATCTTTGAAGAAGGAAAATCAAGACAAGTGATAACTAATGCTGGGAAGAAGGGGTGGGGATTCCAGGGCGTCTGTCAAACTGCACTTTTTTTTTTTTTTTTTAATACTTGTTTATACAGTATGACAAAGATAGGAAAGGCTTTTTATTTACTGAGCACATCGAGCAGCCATGTTGGTTTGACGTCACTCCCTGAACACAGGGTTGAGGAGATGGTGTGGGTGGGTTGAGGGTGACAGACACATTCGAGTGATAAGTGGTAACAGATTTCCTTACGCAAAAACCATGCAGCTGTTCGTCCGGTCAAAACTGTGGCTTTTTTGGCTGAGATTAGCTAAATCGTGCGTCGCGTCACTGCATGTAACCAGCCACAACCAGAACTGCTAGCAAAGCGGTAGACTGTTTAGTTTTAAAGCTAGACCTTGTACCTCTTCAGTTATAATGTTATAATCTCCCTTTGGTTGCTTACAGTTGGCAGAGCAATCAAAGAAAAAAATCACAATAAAAATATATGGTAACACTCATTACTCTGTACTGTATCTATTAAAAACATTCGTACATCAGCTTTATTTCCTACATTCCTATTTTATGGCGTATATTTAATACAACGCTGTCAATATAAGCACTTTTTCAAAACATAGCAGACAAGTAGACATTTGATGAAAAAAAAAAAAAAAGTTTGAGTATGGGCTATTTTAATATTTCCCAGCCATGGACATATTTTAACAAAATGACACCAACAATGACATGGTGACAAGAACCATATTAGGTCCCTCAATCTTCAGCGAAAAGTTTTGACCTTTCATTATTACTTTTTCATTTTATTACTGGTTTTATTATAGATTTTTGGGTTTATTTTTTTTTTCATTGCTTTATTTATTTCATTTTTCATCCCATCCATTTTCCTTTATTATTATTATTATTATGATGATTATTTCAGCAACAATATTGTTAGTGTATTTTTTCCTTATTATAATAATAATTATTACATCCATTCCTAACGTTTTCTTATCTTATACCTCGTCACTGACTTAAATAAAAGGGAATATGGTACAACAGCACAACATGCAAGGGGCGGTGTAGATAATCAACAGTTGGCCCCGCTGACATTAAGGATGGTGGTACAGAAAGGCCAACTCAGTCAGGGTTTGAAGATACAGTAGCTTAGTGGATTAGCGGTTTCTCTTCCTTCTTGCATCGTTAGCTCGGCCTTTTCAGACAAAGCAGCATTTATTACGGCAGCCAATGCAAATCGGCGGTGACACAGAGCTTTGATCATCCCTCGTCTTTCTCACATGTCTGGGCACGTTTTCATCTAACAACCTGCACGCACGTCCTGACCTTGTGCGATCAGCACAGTCGAGCTTACGACAAAGAAAGTACAAAACCAGACCACGGGTAACCCGATCGCTCACACATTACAGACACCATTTGGGCAGCACGATGACTTCAGTCAACCACTGTTTACAATGATGAGACTGCTCAACACAATCGCACACACTCTGGTTGGTGTTTAATTTCAACAGATGCTACAAAAAAATATAAATAGAAGAGAGAGAGAAAAAAAAAAAAAAAAAAACACCTCAAGACATTCTTACCGGCCACTTCTACAATATCTCCAGGAACAATGTCTCTGGCTTTGATCCTCTGCACGCTCTTCCTGTCCTGTCGATACACTTTCCCCATCTCAGGCTCGTATTCCTTAAGGGCCTCGATGGCATTTTCTGCATTTCGTTCCTGCGAGCATGATTAAAACAAAGTCAACACACTGACATCACTGAACAAATGAATAGCTTGCATGCTGTACATTCAGGATCAAGAACTCTGTGGGTGTGGTGGCTAAGGCAATGAAATGGAGAGTACAATTCACCTAGGGCTCATCTCTCAGCCCTGTAGATCGAGGAACTTTACACCGCTGCCATGAAAGATCTGGGCCTCGTTTATGATCAATGCAAACAAAAGCAATGTGCCAAAAATAGTTAGCCATTAACCTTAAGTAAAGGGAGAGACAATATAGTGCGAGGTGCACCAGTCAATCATGGGAATTATTCTCCCCCCATAAATGTCACCGTGCACCAGCAGACACGATTTAAGAGTTTCAACCGCTTTTGTTCACAAAATCTCAAAATTAAACACCGTGATCATTTCTCAAGTGAACAACTTGCTGGTAGTGGCGTGTATGGCAGCCTTGTTTTTTGGCCAGATGCCTCTTTTGGCTTCATTCGGGTGTTGGGAAAGCCTAATAACCATGATACCAATTCCAGGGAACCAGACTGCACACTAGAGATTTTACTTTCCCAAATAATTTTATTTGCTGGCCGATTAGCAATCATTTAAACTGCAATCATTTCTCACATGACATCCTTCTTTGCTTCAAACACAGAACTGTTTCCCTTATACATCAGATAACATTAACTCTCTCACTCATGGTACCAGGAAATTCCGGATGTTCGTGTTTTGATATACAACAAGCAAAAACCCAGTACGAGTAATAACGATGTGAGCAAAGATAGAGGAAAAGAAAAGGAAAGGAAAGGAGGAGGGGGAAAAAAACAAAAACAAACAAACAAAAAAAAAAACCATGACATCTAGAACCTTCTGGAGACTTGAATAGCTGTGATGGCTGAACTGAAATGGCTCATGAACGAAAGACTCATGAGCGACAGATTTGTTGGGGTTATTTGTTGAAAATGGTGACAGACGGAACTTTTTCCAAATGAAATAAAAGCCGTAGTGTTTTCACATTGTAAAAAGAGCTTGCATGTAACTGCCCTATTGGGGACACTGTGAGCTGCAGTTTGGGTTAAAATCAAAACACGTGAGGAAATCAACACCGCATTTTCCCATACTGTGACACTGTGACCTTTCTGGTGGCTGTGCATTTCCGAAAATTGCTTCATAAGCTTTATGGTGATGCATCGTCCATTCTATGATCATACATAAACACAGGCTCTGAAAACCACTCGCCCTCAACACACACACACACACACACACACACACACACACACACACACACACACACACACACACACACACACACACAC
>JAQQZX010000011.1:20084611-20141288 GCA_030068355.1 Notoglanidium maculatum
TGTGGTGGACTGGCGACCTGCCCAGGGTGTACCCCGCCTCTCGCCCGAAGATGCTTGGATTGGCTCCAGCTTCCCCGCAACCCGGACGGATAAAGCGGTATAGATAATGGATGGATGGATGGATGGATCGAAGTTGTCCATTTATTAACTCTCACATAACATGTGTAACTAGTAAAATATCCTAGATAGTTAGTTCATGTGCTTTTCCCCTACATAGCCAGGTTTGTATTTGTCCTCAGCTTACTGTTAGGACTCACCACATACCTTAAAAAAATTTTTTTACTATACAATGACACACGGTTTGGCATACACATACATCCGCATTTTATTGAAAATTTTATTGAAAAAATAATTAACATCACAACTTATTAGCATGCCATGTCTATACCCAGTATATGAGCAACGAACATAGATAAAAGAATTATGCATTCAGACAAAAAACTGAAAATAATTCTTCAGCGTTCTCTCCTTACACACAGGCTCTTTCTGACCGTGGCGTTTACTTCCAGGCTTGGATTTCCTCATCACTATGCAGCTGAGTGCATTACAAATATCTGTTAACTTCAGTCTCTTTGGTGGCCATGTGGCCATGGGGTTCAGGAATCCAATCTGTCTTGGAAATATTCATCATAATTCTGGTTACCAGGCTCCTCATCAACGTCCTGGAAAAGATAAAATGAAAACAGTGATGATAATATGGTGAAAAAAATGATCACATACAGTGGATATGAAAAGTTTATACCCCCTGTTAAAATGGCAGGTTTTCGTGAGGTAATAAATGAAACTGAACTTTTCCACTTTTGAAGCACCTTTTGATTTTATTACAACACTCAGTCTTTTGGGGTAAGAGTCTATCAGCATGGCACATCCTGACTAGCAATATTGTCCTCCTCTTTCTTCTGTAAATGTTCTAGAGTCAAATTGTGACATCATTTCCTGTGCACAACCTGCCTCAGGTCACCCCACAGATTTTTATTTGGATTCAGGTCTGGGCTCTGGCTCGGCCATTCAAAAACATTGACCTTCTTTTGGTTGAGCCATCCCTTTTTTTGGATTTGGATGTGTGCGTGTGCTTCATCGTTGTGCTGAAAGTCATCGTCACATCTTAAGAGTTTCTGAACGTCGAACAAGTCCTGATTTTAAAACTTATTCATGTGTGTTAGACTAAAACACCAAGTTTTTTTCTGACAGGATTGTCTGATTACGCATGAAAGCACTTAATGGCACAAAATATACCTACATTGGGTTCCTTAAACTCCAGGTCCTCGCCGTACTGTATGGAGAAGTCAATGTGCTGGAGAACAACGTTGATGCCTTCATCATCAGTGCGGTCAAAGGGCAGGAAACGCACCATGCTGTAGTCATCAATCTAATGTGGAGGAAAAAAAAGGCACACCTGATCCATCATCTTATGAACACAGTTCACTGATTTTTATTTAACATTTACAATTTTTTTAACAAAGAAGAAAAAACGAAACATGACATGAAATTTAAACATAACGTGATAGAAAGTTTTGACACCCTGATATTTGGATCTGTGAGTCTTTGCTACTTATTCCTACTTCGTATTAACCGACTTACCAAACCACAGATCGCTTTGGTGAGTTTCATGAATTTTTTGCTCCTCAGCGTGACAGCGCTGTCCTCCATCATGGAATACATATCCGGATCTAGATACCTGCAGTAAACGTGCACACGTCACCTCTAATGTTTGTATTACACTATATTCCACAATGCATACATTAATAATAAAAATGTACATTCTGTTAACCCTGACTTACTTCTCAATCTCTTTCTTAGCCTTAGGATTCAGCAGGTCCATTTTGGTCATGATGTTGACCTGAGGGATTTCTAGCGCCACCATGGCACTCAAGGCTGCCATTACGCCGGAAACGAACTGGAAAAACAGAGCACTCAGTGAAAATGTTTCCTGGCAAAATCACACATACACATTTAGTCTCTGAGGATGATTAAGTCGATAGGTAAAAATAAGAGAACGAACACAGGGCTAACATCTCAAGAGCTCTGTTACCTTGAAGCTCTCCACCATAAATTGAGAATCAACTAAAAAGACGCCACACACACGAAACTCCCACTGCTGGAGCTGCTCGACTAACTGCTTCATGACCGGAAGATGAGTGTATAACTCAATCTGACCTGAAATGTGATACAAACATATGAATAACGTAGCTTCGGTACAGTGAACTGGCCATTTATTTATCATGCCTTGTTAACCAAACTTCTTTAGTGTTTGAAGGTGCTCTATTACTCACGTAAAAATGTACAATGCTCTTAAAAGTAATTAAATAACTAGTCAATAACCTGGGCAGTCGAAAAGTATGTAGTCGTCCTCAACATGCCCAAGACTTTCTTCCAGCCAGTCGAAGTTATTAGCGAAGTACTCCATGCAGAAAACCAGGCCTCCATTAGGGCCGAACCTCAGCGAGTCGTCCTCCATCACATCGTCCACCTGGATCAACTCTCGGATATCTGTTATTTTAAGGAAAGCGAAATGGCAGAATAGTTATTGAATTTTCACTAAAAGTTTAACTTGGTCACAGTATTAGAGTCAGGGCATTTTCATTCTTCAGATTTTTATATATAACCCAAGACAAGGCCTGTAAAATGATTTCTGGTTGACCTGGAAATGGTTAGGGTTAGGGTTTCACTCAGCTACAGTTTGGATGTCTAAAAACAATTCACTCTTGCATCATTTTTGTATATGCAGACATCCAGAATTACTGGCACCCTTGGTAACGGTGGCCAAATTAAAATGTTAGGAAATAATTCTTTTGGTTAATATGACAGAACCTTTAATCAAAGTGAATTCATTCCAAAAACAAACAAATCCCTAAATGAAAAAAAGAAAGAAAGAAAAAATCACGATAGAATTATTGGCACTCCTGCTATTAATACTTTCTCCAACCTCCCTTTGCCAAAACCTATAACACTTTAAATTGAGGAAATTGAGACGACACCCTAATACAGCAACTACAAGGATTCACATAAAACCATACAGCAAGAGACAAGTAAATAAATGGGCAAAAAATGTATTATTGCATGACTTAAATAAGCAATAATACGAACAACACAATGCATCCCCACATATTCATGTCATGGAGAACAAAAGCAGAATGAAGATTTTTTTTTTTTTGGGTGATATTTTTAATTATCACACTTAAATCAAATCATAAGTTAATGACTAGACTCAGTACATTCACCACACGTGGCCAGATTCTCCGGGATCCCGCTCTACTGATCGCTCTCACCTGCCATGACTGGATAATTAAAGTGCTCTGCGGCTGGATCGAGGTTTATGACCTGTATGGAGCGGTTTATGGCTTCAGCGTGCTGGATTAAGGTGGAGCAGTATGTACTCTGCAAAAATAAATTACAAAAAGTGCACAATTAAAGAATGTACATATTGTTCTTATGTCTTGTGCATGGACAACAGGAATTAAAAATACAGAACAACCCTTTTTTTTATCCTTTCTTTAATACAAATGTAAATATGTACCTAAATAGGTACTGGTAAAAAATTTTATTGATCACACAATATTTATTATTTATTTATTTTATAGATACAGCCATCAGACCCCCTTAAAAGCTGTGATTAAATTGTCTGGTCATGCTTAGTGGTTTTTGCACACACAAACTTGTATATCAGTTAGGAATAGCCATAGTTACTGTTGCCACCCAAAGCTTATTATGTTCCTATAACAGTATTCCCCAGAGTGCTTTATTTCTCTTAGGCTATACCACAGCAATCTGTCAACAATTACAATTTTTAATTTATTAATGAGGACACAGTATACTTTTCATGCAGTTATAGTGACATTTAATGTTGTGGAACATCTGAAAAAGTTAGTCCCGGTCATTGTTATATTACTTTTTGTCAGGGTTCTTGAAGGAAAGTATAGTATTTTGTATTTAAATTTGTGAAACTGAATTTGTCCTGCCTTGACCAAACATGACCTCTATCAACAAGAAATAAATTTAGAAAAAGAAATGATCATCTATTATTTTAGGTCATCATCAAACTCTATTCTGTTCTAAATGAAAATATTTCTTCTTCCTGAACCATCATTTGTAATGCCAATCAGTATGATGAATAAATTAATATGCAAATTAGTCTAGGACGTAATCTAGCGGCCATTTTGAGAGTGCTTTAACTACTTTCTTTTGGAAATATCTGTAAAACAGTAAATGAGAAATAAAAACATTAATATGATCCTGTGATGTATATACAGCTGGAACTATTGTAAGTGCTGCAGTTACAGAAAATAGATCAACACCTTCTGCCCAATCAGAATCGAGAACTCAACAGTACTTTTCTTTAAAAAGGACTAAACTGTTACTTCCAATAATTAAAATATTCTTTTCTCCTGATTAAACATGGATAGGTAAATAGTGAGTAACATATAGACATTTCCTGTTTCTTTTATGTGTTTTGCCACTTTATTAGGAAAACTATGTATGACCGTTTATACAGACATAATAATATGGCTTTAATCATATAAAAATAGACACACGAATTAGTTTGCAATAGATATATAATAATAAAAGCAACCAATTAAGTAAAACAAAACAAGTTATTATATGTTGAAGAAGCAATTCAGTAGATTGACTCTTGTTGTACCTTGCCGCTTCCCGCGGGTCCCATGACAAGCTGTGCAAAGCGAGGCATTTTGTTACTTTTCGACTGGATAAAATTATAATTTATAATATCTAATTTTGCTCTATTGCACTTTTCACCATTAAATAACCACCGAAATGTTTATCATCTTAAAAATAACGCGCACAAAATGTATCGCGCGACCTCCATGCTGCTTTCAGTCAACAACATCCTGTGACACGGGTTAAATCCCAAACAGCTTTATAGTAAACTTATCTAGTTCACTAGACTCCATTACTTCCCTCTCTATGTAGTGCGCTTATACAGGAAGTAACGAGTCATTTGGAATTAAAGCACTGATGGCTTTACGGAAGGCGAGAGGGGTTAAAAAAAGAAGCGTTTTGGTTTTTTTCGTACATTGTGCGTGCAAAGCGTATCCGCGGTCAGCTTTATCTGTAACGCGTTTGTAGGCTGAGTTTACAGGATGTGGCTTAAAAAGTGACAAGAAAAAGGAAAATAGTTTAAGTCTTGGTTTATGATTGAGGTTTATTGAGGAAAAGGTCACTGAGGTGCAATTAGTATTAAACATAATGCGCACATTATTGCATCATAAAATACAAAAGCCAATCATGTTCCAATATGCAAATGAGGGCGACACTACACTCATTTTACAGGGAAAGTTGATGGGTTGTAAAGTTGAGTCCCGCATCAAACAATTTAGTATTCAACATGTTGGCATAGTGTTACAGGAAAACAATCAACAATGATGCAGCATGATTCAGACAAGACGGCGTGACTCCCCTTCTACCACAGCAACTTGTCATCACTAACAAATTTTTCACTTATTTAAAAAAGTGGTATGTTATCCATCTATAGTTGCATTTAATGTCATGGAACGTCTACAAAACAAGTTAGTTATCTGTATGAATTTATTTACAGTACACTTGTTCTTTACCAGTCTCTATTCATTTTTAATCTCTCTTAAAGTTAAAACACCTCTTGACCATAATTAAGAATTTATGTAAACAAAAAAAAAGAAAAGAAATGCATGGTCTTTGGATGGTTGTATGGTTTGATTTAAATGAAATGAAATGATGTAAATTTTTCTGTTTAGTACTCAGACTTGACTTATTTATGTAGCATGTGTGAAGTGTACAGCGAGGCTCACATGCGAAAGCTGATGCAACACTACCTGAACAGGCTACACAGATCTATAAAAACAGATGCACCTTCTGAACAACGCTGACTATTTCAACACTGATATATATATAAACATATATGTATGTATGTACATATATGGTACAGACCTTTGATGAATGCTAATCCCTTAAAATCAAAGGACCTGCTGGTGGTTTTAGACTTTTATTCCTCACCCTTGTAATTTAGTTATATTGTAGTTACTAATTTATATGCTATATGGGATAACAGCATTACTATAGAGATGCAGTGTGTGTAATATAAAATGGAGACTGCTAAACACAAATTCTGAATTTCTTCTTTTCTCTTTTTTTGGAAAACATACAGACGAAGCCAAATAAGGAATGGCCAGAGGATAATTCCCTGATTTCTGATATTAAGTGACATCAGGTGACTCCCTGTCACTTGGAACAGAAGGCTTTGCATCCACCACATAAAACCAGAATTTTCCTGGTGTATGTTGATGAACAAGCTCCTTGTTTTTTACTGGTTCACAAACCCAAAGCTTGCAAGATAAAGTTTGTGTGAAGCAAGAACTAATGTGCATCTTTGTCATCCTGTGACCTTTTCCCCTTCAGTGAACTGCCCAGTGAATTATATTTGCGTTTAGCATGATTAATGTTTTATTCCTGTATTCCCATATCAAGTGGTCATAAATCACAAATGAAGGGTTCACGTCAGATTTTCACTTTTGTGATTAGGTCACAGATAAGGTTTCCTTCTGATGATTCTTCCATGCAGATCATGTTTGAAGCTGGCTAAATAGCTGGAGATGGTGGCACCTCTGCATTATGCTGTGTTTTGTGATTGGGATTTGTAAATCCTTGGCACAACAACATCATGCCAATACACATTTTATCACCAAAACAAAACTGTTCTCAATATTTAACATACCTCGGAAGATGTTCTTGCTTTCTCAGTTAGTGGGCTTTTAATAAAAGTAAATATGAAGGTTCAATTTTAAAACAGCTCAAGACTAATAATTACATTGTGTTTTTTATTGTATGAAATATTTCACATAGTTTGGATCAGGGCCTTGGAACTGATAATAATAGCCTTAAAGAGTCAATATGACATATCTAACACAAAACATGGAGCGATTAGTCACTATCATTATGCAAATAATACAACAATATTGCATTCTTAACATTCTGCTGATAAAGAGAACACAAGCAATTGATGATGAGAAACGATGTTGTACACTTCAGTAAAATATCTGAGCAGTAATGTACAGCATCTGAAATAGGCCGAGACTCCGGGCTGTAGTCGAGGAGGGAATGAGACGAAACACATCTTAGAAGAAGAAGGCAACCGATTTACTTTGATGGTCTTTACGACTTCTTGTATTCGATTCTCTCGACTTTAACGTCATCGCCGATGAGCTGGTAAACGTACGTGACAACCGTAGATGCCTGGATGTCCATCAGAACAAACGATGGTATGATGTTGCTGTAAGGACAGACATGGAACAAAAATATATATGATATTGTTAGTCATAACACAGACCAGTGTGGGTGAGCTGGGCAGCATTATTCTGGCTGGGGGCGGAGCTAATTTCTGGCCCTGAAAAATCTAAACAGAAACCTGAAATTCTGGAAAAGTCCAAATCATCTGCAGATCAAATTATTTTCCCTTAAGGTATCTCTGGAATTATATATATATATATATATACACGATTGTATAGCTCTAGCAACACTTACAACATCACAAACAGCACCTTTAAGAGAAAATGGAAGTATCAGGGGTGTCGTGAAGGAGGTGTGTGTCAGTCCTGTACCTCTCCAGTGCGTTGTAAGCTCCTGTGGCTGAACCGGGGTTGATGTAAAATTTGTTCTCGTTCTCGAAAGCCTCAAACTTGTGCGTGTGACCCGAGATGAGTATATCTACATCCAGCTGTCTCTGGAGAAGAGCGAGGCTGGCCATGTCGCCCCATGGGATCACCTGGTGCCCGTGGATCAGACCGATCTTAAACTGACCCACAGTCACCACCTTCTGCTCAGGGTAATTCAGATTCTGTGGCAAAAAAAAAAAAAAGTAATGATGCTTCAAATAATGTTTTAATGTTTCTATACAAGCTACTATAAATAAACGTTTCCAAGAATGCTCAGGGAACTGAAGGCATCGATTTGTGTAACCAAACCTGTTAACCTCACCTCATCAAAGTCTCCTCTGACGATGTGCACGTCTCCAGCCAGTGTCTTCAGGTAGTCGTAGCTCTCCTTTGTACAGAGGTTGCCTGTACAGAGGATGTGCTGAATCTTACCAGGCACTAAGAGCTTCTTAAACTTTGCTGGTAAAGTGTTGCATCGGTGAGGAATGTGCAGGTCACCTAATACAAGGACCAACTGGAGATATATAATAAACAGTGAGTTAGAGTGTCACCTTGGATTAGTTATGAGTAAGAGACTAGATTATAAACAAACCTTATGGACATCTTTATATTATATCACCAGTACCAAGTGTCAAATCTAACTTCTATCTATATGGATCTATGGGATTCAACTATCCTAGGCTATCAAATGTCACAGTAGTAGGTTTGCTAATAGTTTAGCGAAAATTATTATTTATGCAATTGTCCTCTGAGATCAGCCAAAACATGCTTTTCTGCTGTACCTTTCTACCGGAGCGATGAGGCTAATGTAGCCACAAGTAAGGAAAGTGTATAGCCAAGAGCATAGCATTGTGCAAAATCTCAGACTTACTGTCACGTCGTGTGAAAAATACTAAGAGAAAAGCAATCATGCCAGGAAAAAAATAGCATTGCATTTCAGAAGTAACATGCAGAAAACATGCCACACTGAAAAGCAAATGTCATTTGATCTCTTTGGTGAAAAGCAATCAATAGGGATTTGTTTTTTGTTTTTTTAAAGTAAAGTAAGATGCAGTTGTGACACACTGAAATACAGTCACTGTCCAATCACAGCCCTAATGCAAAAAGTGGAAAAATCATGAGGACATCACTAGAGATCACTATTGTGAGACGGGAGGAAGGGGCGGGGCTTCCACGGTGTCTGTTGAAAACACCTGTGCAGCTGTCAATCATTCTACATGCAACGTATATTGGCTCAATCACTGTTTTTATTAGAAGGGGAAAGAATTGAGATATTTTTGAGTCGCTGGGTACTGAAGTCAAATTCCGGCGCACCTGTGGAAAACGTGTAAAGTTTGGCAGATCTGCAACTGCATTTGTACTTCATTTGTACTGTCTGACGTTGTTGGTGTGGAAGAAGAAAGTGATTCAGCTTCGGCTGTTTTTATCCATTTGTGTGACACACAGTTACAAACATGAGCTTTCCTCACTTGCTCTGCTACATTACGTTCATCACTCCAGTAGAATATTAAACAGGAAACACTTCAAAAACAAAACATGTCCTGGTTAGCTACATTCTCATAAATTATTGCTCTCATGTCCAATAAAAAAAAAAAACAGTCACTTCCTGGTTCATATATATATATATATATACACACTAAGGATAAACCAACAACAGTGCAGACAATTCACACAAACACTTTTTCAGTTACCAACAAAACCACACATTTGCTGAGAGGATGTTACCAAGCATGTCCCAGGACACCTTTACTTGTGTTTCCTACACAAAGCAGAGGTCAGACTAGATCCAACACCTCATAGAGAGCAGAAGCCTCGGTAAAGCAGGGTGGAGGGAGTGGAGGGGCACTTACTCTGTGACCAGCCTGAGCACAAGTTGATTGGAGACAGGATGGGAGACAGTGCATGAGGAAGAGGAGGAGGAGGAGGAGGAGGAGTGGGGGGACATCGAGAGATCAAAATGGTGCATAATCACAAATAAAGGAACACAAACAATACAAGATGGTGTGAGACAGAGAAGGAAACTGAAATCCCAAATGAATATCAAGTGAATAATTCAAACATAAATGAGATGTTAGTTGATAATGGTTAATTAAAGGTTAGCAGTGTGGGGTTAGTGGGGAATCCTTGGTGCTAAATGATTTTGTTTTGGGTTTTTAGTCAAAATGTGCTGAAGGTTCATCGCATCCAGTAACAGGTGGTTCAGGAAAATGAAATGGGTTAAATCTAAAGGAGAGTTGTGAAAGTAAGCGGAACTGTTACATTTAGTGGTCTAATTTGATAAGCCCGTGAACAAATAAAAACTATGACATGCTTCTCTGACTTTTAATCAAAGACACACAAGCTGGGTATCTCGGAGGACTTCCATATCTGAGCATGACTTGCAAATAAATATTGGGTGCTAGTGAAGACTCATTATAAAGATGAACATGCAAGTCTTTCAGGGTTTCCTTACATCCCTACCAGTCTTGGGAAACGTTATGTTCAGTCCTGTTTTTGACTCCAATATCTAACTAATAACTAATATTTAACGTGTCTAATATTAGAGGAACAGTCATGTGTTTAACTAATTACCCCCTGATGATTTTTCACTGCATGTTATGAATCAGAATGAGTAAAATATTTCAGAATTAATCTTAGGAATTCATGTTTTCAGGCCAATGCGTTCCAGGTTTTGACACTCTTGACATCAAACCCCTACAGTCCGATCTAAATGATTAACCTTAATGATCTGATGAAATAACTGAGCATGATATGATGTTACCCGGAGTTAGCTAAGTATTTGGGAGTTAGGTTCTTTTTTTAATTGAGTCACGCCACTCTCCAAAAACAATAAGAATAAGAATAATAATAACAACGATTTAGCAACAAAACTGGGATTATAACTTCCAAACAAAACAGTTTTGCAGTAAATGAGGCGTTTAGAGGGGAACACCTACTGTAACTCCAGTTAGCTCTGTAGGATAGTCATGTGATATTTTGGCTAAAGCTAGCCAGCTAGCTCGCTAACTAGCTAACGGGTAATAATACTGCTTGTCTTCTGGTCTTAAATTGCATTTTGTATTCTGTATGAATTTACTGTTATATGCTTACCGTGATGCCTCAAATCATTTAAGCATAAAACTGGCTAGACTGTAAAATCGTACCATTTTGTATGAGCCGTGTGTTTCCTCTGAAGCGCAGGAAGCTACTGTCGGCCTGCTGAGATCAGGGTTGCCAGATGGGTAAAATACAACCTACATAAATTACGCTCACATTCATTGGTCCTAACTTGTAGTGTATCACGGTAAATAAAATGCTGATGTTTGTGTAGATTTTTTATTACAGTAATCATTTTTAACTGACCACTTTTTAAAGTTTATTCTTTGTATTTGGGACTGGATGATGTAAATTTCAAAGGAGAAATGTATTGTATTTGAACGTATCGGTCCCAGAACTTTTTGAGAACAGTGCTAACTGTGTTAACCAAAAGCGAAGGTTCCCAGAAGATTATGAAAAAATAACCAAAGGAGAACCAAATGCTAACGTCAAGAAAAACGCTTTTTGTTTTCTGAGGATGTACAGCAAAACTGGGAAGGAAACATCCCAATCTGGCAACAGTCACATAAGCTGACAGGTTTCCAGCCTTTTCAAAATAACAGGTCTTATGTTTGTTTATAGTGTTGTGTATTATAATCTTAGTCTGTATTCGCAAAAATTCTCAATAGTGTATTGAAAAAAGTGAGTTTGGATTTGTAAAAAAATCGTTTGAAAAAAATCATACTCAATAATTTCTCTAGGTCATGTTCGTCGAAGGCGGAACTAAGTGTATTTGATATAGTTTCCAGCCGGAATGTTTTATCAGTCGGACGTTTTTGCTCATGTTGGTTATAGTAAAGATGTTGACGTGAGTGTGTGTCGAGGAGTTGGTTAGTTTAATATTATAGTAATGGACGCGACAGTAAACACAGCCTCTTCAGCCACGGAAGCTGAGTGTAAAACTAAAGACACCGCAACGGTTCCGTTATCAGAGACCAGACTGGTTTGTGTTGAATTTCCGGGTTTGGTTAATAATGTTGACAAAATGTTGGAAACCATTGGAGGGGAACAGGGGCTGTCCAAGGTGATCATTTATCCTTACTGTTTTAATTAAAAATGCTTTCTGTAGTTGTGTAATTTTCTAAAAATCTGTCCAATTTATATATATAAAATGTAAAAGTCTATGGAAAAAAAAATATATCCCAAAAATTATGTTTATTTTATGAATTCTACATTATTGAGTCAGTACAAAAACATTTTAGATTTCCAAATATTACTTTCCCCCAAAAAATGTATTTGTATTTGAAAAATGTTTGCATGTCAGTAAAGCAAGCAAAATATTATGTAAGAGACCACTTTAAATTTAAAATTTACAGCTCATTTCCTTATAAATCTTTTTCCTTTAAGTTTGTACATAATAATAATAATAATAATAATAATAATAATACAGTATAATTTCTATAGCAATATCTTACACAGAGGCTCTACATGAACAGATTTGCAAAAAAAATGGAATTGTGAATTTTGTAAGGAAGTTGTAATGAATGAATGAATTTAGGAAATTTGTAAGGAAATGTTGATTTATCATTTTTGGAAGGAGTCTCCAGTGTTAGCACTATGTAACAGTTGTAACTTTTAGGTTTTCAGACACAGGAAAATGTTTCAAGAATTGCATTTTTATCTTAATAACTTCAAGAGAGAAAGATAAAAGAGACACACTGGTGACTGAACATCTGTTTCTAGCTGTTTTAATAGTTTATAGCTGTTCTAGCGTAAGTTATAACAGGAAGCCACTCATTAAATGTAACTATAAACAGTTCAAATATATTTGTTTCTATTTTATTTGTATAGCACTTTTAACAACAGGTATTGTCACAAAGCAGCTTCACAGAAGTTTATAGATTCTGAATATAAACTTATAAACCTATAAATTTATCTATATATATCCCTAATAAGCAAGCCTGTGGCGACGGTGGTAAGGAAAAACTTCCTGAGATGACAAGAGGAAGAAACATTGAGAGGAACCAGACTCAAAAGGGAACCCATCCTTATTTGGGTCATTAATAAATAAAATGATAACTTTGGAAAATTGCTGCATTGCTCACATAATGTTTCGATATCTGTATAATGTATGTGCAATAAAATAAGAGATCATATTTTTTCCCGCTCTCTTTTTTCCATCAGACTTATGGAGACTCGTCCAAACGGCTGGAGCTGCGGTATCGTCCCAGAGACCCTTTCTGTCATCCCGTGTGTGGGAATCGCTTCTCATCCACCAACCTGCTCATCCGAGTGCGGCGCAGAACAAACAGACGCAGCGGGGAATCTCATGTCGTCATGGAGATCCTGGGCCTCATAGACACCATGTATAAATTTCAAGGTGGGTGTTTCATCATTAAAAGGTTCTCACAAACAAAACTCCTCTAAACTTAACTCTAAACTTTCTTTTTCATCAAGGAATGGCAGATTTTCAGTACCTGGCTATGCACAAAGAGGCTGATGGATCCCAGAGCTCTTTGTATGACAAGGTCATTTTGTGCAAACCTGAAAAGAAGGAGTTCTTTGACCAGTCTGTGCCGCTCTTCCTCCCACCTCCCATCTTCTCTCGTCTGGACAACCCGGTGGATTACTACTACCGGCCAGATGTTGTACACAGGTAATCACCCACTGTTTTCAGAGGTAAAGTCTCAAATTCACATAAATTACAGTTAAAGATTGCATTAAAGTCAATTTTATAAAGTGTTTTTTATGATTCAGTCTAATTGAGGGGATTACTTTAAGTTCTCATACTGGTCAATGTATCGGGTGTGTGGCTTTAAAGTGTTATTGCGTCATAAAATATAAGAGCTAATCATGTTCCAGTTTGCAAATAAAACACATTTTCTATAACATGGTGGCCAGAAAGTGCATGAACTGGTCAGAACTGGTTTATTGCTGGCCAAAACTACATGAACATCATGGACTACAAAAATAAAGTGCAATGTTTGTAACCTCTGGAGTTTAACCAGTTAAACAGTCAACTGGGTTTAGCTGGCTAATGCTGCAATGTCTGGTGTAAAACATGTCTTGTTCTTTGTAGTCAAATCATTTCTATCACTTTTATAAAAAATATGCAGGGAAGGAAACAATCTGCATTTGCTCTCCAAAGAGAACCTGATTGGTCCGAACCGAGCCCGGAGAGCCCACAATGCTGTTTTTGTGAGTTTTGAAGATAAGACTGTACCCACTGAGCCACTCGAGGCTGCTAAGACAAACTGGCAGAAGAACGCCATGCACCACAGCGACCTCAGGGCAGAGGAGGAAATGAGGAAGGTACGTTTTTCAAGGCGTGCCGCATGTTAATGTGTAACTAAAGTGTAAAGTGATAAATATTTTATTTACATTACCATTGGCAAGCAACCATTTATATTGTACATGCACATATTTATGTTTTAAATTTTTAGCACCTTTTATCTATAGGTTTACCTTCCAAGTGCTACTGCCTTTATTCAAGCACTTATTTAGAGTCACATTAGGATCTGAGAGTTAAAAAAGTCAAATCCCATGTTACATGTGGTTGTAGGCCAGCACAGATATCTCAATATGTTAATGTTTTATGGTATGTTTAGTTATTTATGGCTACGTTCCTGCCCACAGCTCTTTGAAAGACGGCCCATATGGTCCCGCAACGCTGTCAAAGCCAACGTTAATATTCACCCGGAGAAGCTGAAGCTCTTGCTTCCCTTTCTGGCTTACTACATGGTGAGCAAAAGCACACTGACTTGTTTACATTATCTTTCAAACCCGCTAGCAAATAATTAGGACAAATATCACGTGGGATTAATGTAATGTAAAATGACTGTTCGGATGAAAGTCGCATTGCCTCATGTCAAATCTTTAAACACCACATATATCCATTCAATATGATTTATAAAGAATAAAACAATTTGAAGGCGTCCTGTTATAGAAACCAATCAACAACAGGATGGTGTGATGAGTTACTGTTACTACCCTGAACCCTTATACATTTTTTATTTTTTTTTTGTTCCTCTCATTTCCCGACTATTACAATTTCCAATAATTAACGAACGACACGTTCTACTTTTTATCCATTTATAGGTACATTTACTGTTGTGGAGTGTCTAAAAACAAGTTAGTTTCTTATCGCTTAAAAAAAAAAACCCACAGTTGGTCATGTTATAGAAAAACCATAAAACACCAAAAAACACAAAGTGGTCTAATCTGAAGTCTTCCTGTGTCAGGAAACCTAAAGGAACAGCTTTAACTCTGGCTGTTAAATAATTACAAAGCACTGACACTGGAGACTCCTAAAACGTTCAGTAAACCTCATGTACACTATACAAGTCCCAGTTAGTATAGAAAGGATAATATAAGTGCTTAAATATAAACCTTTTAATATAATATTTGAAAATGGATCAACAGCTTCTGACCAATCAGATTTGAGAATTTAACAGTGCTGTGATGTAAATATCATATAATATGCTGATATATATATATATATATATATATATATATATATATATATATATGTATATGTGTGTGTATATGGGTGTGTGTGTGTTTTGTGTGTGTGCATGCATCAGTTGACCGGGCCATGGAGAAGTCTGTGGGTGAGGTTTGGTTATGATCCCCGTAAGCACCCAGAGGCCAAAATCTACCAGGTTCTGGACTTCAGAATCCGCTGTGGCGTGAGACATGGTGAGGACCTCAGTGGATCTGTAAAGTCTGGATTGAGTCTGGCTGCACATGTACAATATGGACCTATCAATTCTATCAGTCTATATTATACTTAAGTTTTTCAAATTGACTCATGCAAATAGTCAACTACCAGTAGCATAACATTTACTTTGTCCTACTTATTCTTGGTTTTTTTTAAAAAAAACATATGTGTAATTATAGCGATTCTTTGTTTTTCCATCTCTCTGTCGTGCTCCATAGGACATAGCTTCAATGATATACCAGTAAAGGCTAAAAGAAGTGCCTACCAGTACACTCTTCCAACCACAATCAACAAGGCAGGTGAGGGATCACTTATGTAGCGTTCATTCATGGATCCTGCTGTTCCTGTGAGCTTAAAGGTGTGGAGATGTTTCTAAGTCGCAGTTTTTATCATTTATTGGGGTATTCTTGCTAGCAGTGCTAGCTGGTCATCCATTATCTTAACAGAAATATTCTTTAAATCATGAACTGACAACTGCTAGGGCTTTACATTGTACTATTCTTTGTTGTAAACAATGAAATATACACTCGGTATGCACTTTATTAGCAACATGTGCACCTGGCTACAAAGAGCACAGGATCGCTGAAACTGGACAGGTCAGGTCTTTTTCCAATTTCTCTCCCGTTCGGGTGAACCTCTGTCCACTGTAGCGTCCTCCTGGAGTGGTCCATCTACCTCATGGTTTGGCATTTTGAGATGCTGTTCTACTCACCAAGGTTGCAGAGAGTGTTTTTTTTGTGTTACTCAAGCCTTCTGGGAAACTCTAGAGCGTGAGACTCTAAAGTCTAGAGTGTGTGTGAAAATGCCAGGTGATCATCAGTTTTTCCGAAATACTCAAATTAGCCTATGTGGCACCAACAGCCATGCAAACTGAGATCACACTGAGATCACGTTTTCCCCCATTGTGATGTTTGATGTAAATGTTAACTCTTGACCTCCTGAATCTGCATGCTTTTTACATGGACTGTGCTGCTGCCATATGATTGGTTAATTAGATAACTGCATGAATGAGCAGATGTACAGGTGTTCCCGTTATGGTGGATGGTGAGTCTATATTATAGAATGCATGTTAGAAAGTTATTTCTTTTCTATTGACCCTTAGCTCCTCAGGCAGCTAGTGTGAAGGACATCACCCAGGACAGTTCATCAAGCTCCTTATCCTTTTCATCAAAATACATTCTTAAGGTAAAAGATTTAATCTATACTTGCTCTTGGGCTGTGTGTGCGTGCGTGTGTGCGTGTGGTTTTTAATAAAAAATATTAAAATATATTTTACCTCTGTTGGTATCTTTGCTACAGCCCTATTATTATTAGCACCCCAACATTGATCCATGTCCTATTATAGCATTTCCTGAAGTGTTATTCCTCTTACAATACAGCAGTTTGTCAAAATGTATTTATTTATTAATCAAGAAATGAAACATCTTATTTTTGTCTGTTTATAGTTACATTTAATATTGAAGAACATTCACGAGATGAGGTTCTCTTATCACTTGTGTTATAGCAGCTATAAACATTCACTCTCTTTTCTCTCTCTTGGAAATTAATAAGACAAAATCCAAAACAAAAAAAAAACGCAGTTTGTCATATCACAGAGAAACTGGAAAGCACAAATTCTTACATAAACTTTTAAAAAGTTACAGATTTATCTTGTTCTGTTGCACTGCTTCTAACTTCGTCTACAAATGATAAATAAATGTCTCCTTACAGAAAACTTTCCTATATCAGCAATATCTGATTCAATAGCTCATTGTATGTTGTTTTGCGTTATACGTTTCAGCGGCTGCTAGAAGGCAAAAAATACACGGCAATCAGTGACATTAAAACTGTCGTTATTTTATTGCAGGATTCAGTTTACATATTCCGTGAAGGGATGTTACCACCCTACAGACAGATGTTTTACCAACTGTGCGATCTGGATGTAGAGAAGTAAGGCCCTGAATCACATTTAAAAATGAATTTAAATCAGCAAGGAAATACTTTATTCTAAATACATACAGCTTTGCAGAAAATGCCTAAGCATAGATTCGGATAAGTCGAGTAAATGTCTCTCTCTTCATGATTGACCCCTTCCAGAATTAAAAACATCATCCATAAAAATGATGGGAAGGAGGAAATGTGTGACGAGCGTGACGGCTGGTGTTTGCCGCGGACTGCGGACGAGCTCAGAAACATCATCTCCTCCATGATCACGCAGGTGGCACGAGCCAAAAGACCTTGTAAGTGCTTTTACACAGAAAGTTTTACACTACGTTTGGTCACTGCAGGGTTTGGTGGCTAATAAAAAGAATATAAAACCTGCACAAGAAGGCTGTATGTATTAGGGGTCTCGCATATTGCCACCATCTCTATCTGCTCCTGATAAACATTTGTTTATTTAAATTGAAATTCCTATCTCACAGTGAAATTCTAATTTGTTGGTTCTTACTCAAAATATATAGAAACCAGTGGCCTAATTTAAATCGCCTCTACCCTGACCAGGCAGTCACTAAGGAGGAATAAATTGTCACGTGTTTTTTTTTTTTATTTCCTAGGTATTGTTTTGTCTAGGTGGCTTCATGTCTGACCTGCCGTAAAGCAGAAACCTCTCACCTTTTTTTGTTGCGTGCAGTAGGATCCCAGTCCTATTCTCCACCAGATGCCCTGTAAACATTCCTGGCAAGAAAAAAAATGAATAACATGCCTTCTATTCATATCTTTATTTATATTCGTTTAGAAAATATTAGCTGTTCATCCCAAATAATGTCTTTACACATATGATAGAAGTATATATTTTGTTCCATTCAGCTACAGATTGCTTTTAACTTTCACTGCGATGGCACCATTTGGTTAGTTGAATATTGACTGGCATTCAGGATCCAGAATACACACCTGCATGTTTTCCAGTGCTGTTGGAAAATTTGGGTCTGATATTAAGGCTTATCAGCTAGTGTGGTTATTACTGTTGAGTGAACACCTATTTTATAAAGGTATAATGCTATCTAGCATGAATGTTTCACTCAGTATAATGTACATCAGTGTGGTCTGAGTATCCTGGATACCCTTATCATCCTGTGGCTTCTGTTAGTTATATTATAGTTTGACACTGAAGTCTGAGTTTCAGCTTATTCATCAATGGATAATTGATATTCAGACAATGGCTGCTTTTAAAATAATTCTATAGACCAAATGTGGGATATGTGAGAAAGCAGGCTTTTTTTGGTTTTGGTCCAGATTGCCTGGAATGTACTGCATCTTGACATGTTGACCTGGAATTTAACAAATCCTGTTTTAATAAAATGCCTAAAACCTCAGTAACTAAGTTTGATAAGCTGAGTGGTGAAGGGAAAGTTAAGCATTGATCAGTAAAGTTTGTAATCAGATACCGGTTATCAAAATGCACCATCATAATATCATCATCATCATCAAAAGAGAGTGCAGAAGGGCTCTTGCACACTCTGTAAAGATGACCGTGGATGTTTAAATGACCTAATAAAAACGACAAGAAATTTAGCCATCTCTTATAAAGTAACAAAAAGATAGTGTGTTGTAGAGGTGGTGTTTACTTCTCATTGTTTAAAGATGTATTAATAATCTATGTAATATGGCCCAAACTTTTGCATACAACTGTACATGCATACGCATTAATTTATGGTTTTTGCAGCTCTGTCTTCCCCGAAGCTGAGGCCTGTTCGGGCTGGACGTAAACTCGAAGAGAGTTACGAGGATGAAGAGGATGATGATGACGACGATGATGATGATGATTACAAGCCTGATGGGAGTGAAAATGAAATGGAGACAGAAATGCTTGATTACATATAAACTACAATTGTGGACTTATTAAGTTGACTTAATTTACTTGTTGCATGTGTAAAATGTATATTTTATAAAAAATGAAATAAATGTAAAATAATTATTTGTTTAAAGGCTGATTGAGGAATGCAGAGTGTGGACTTGACACATCATGCTGATTATGTGGCTAATAATAATAATAATAATAATAATAATTTTTGACCTGAATATTTCTTAGTAGTCATTTCATGGACATAAATGAAGGTTATCATTTATCAGAATACTCATGCATGCCGGTAGTCCTGGCTTATTATGAAACACAAATCATTTTAGAAATGGAGTAAGTGTTTGTTTTATAAAGGAAGAGATGCAGGTGTAAGCTGGCAGGCCATTATCAGCACTTTTAATTTCCCACTTTCAGGACTGTAACACCTTTTCATGGCTACACAGCATTCCCAGCCTCTCTTTCTTTTCTCTTGTAAGGTTAATAAGACAGAAATGTTGACTGTTGAACCATTCATGTCTGTCTGTTACAAAGTGTTGACACTGGAGAGTCCTTCCAGCAATGCTAAGTGCTCTAGCAAATGGACAAGTATTGAGCTGGTAATAAAGTCTACCAAGGGCTGGCATTCATGTTATGTGACTTGGAGCTCACTCAGATATTGTAACACTGCAAAATGCACAATCCGAACGGGGACCTTCGTAATGCTGTAAAAGCAATGATACTTGCGTCGCAGATTTCTTTTTTTTTTACCATGAGAACTAAAGATAAAGAGACATGTGTTGGCCCTTGGAATAAAAATAGCACTATGCAAATTTTGCTGAGCAGAGATACGAGCAGATAAGTATATATATAAGGCAAAAGAATGATCATTGGTTTTACGGCGGCGTCTAGTGAATAAAGATGGCTGTGTTGGGAATTTTAGCGGTTTTGGGGCTTTTCATGAGTGCTGCAAATGCATCTTCAGTGAGTTGATTTGTTCAAAGTGGATACAAAGAAGTCCTTGAATAAAATTAGCCATGACTTTTACTTTTGACAGAATTTGCTTTGATGTGCTACCAAAAACTATTAACATCAGATTTAATATGTTCTTATTTTTCTCCATCATAATGTATTTCAAACATTAAGGACCAACAACAACAAAAAAAAAACCCACCAAATTTATTTTTGCTTTACACTTATCTATTCACGACTCATCTGGCCACAGCTCATATTCTTGTGATACATAAAACATTTTTCAGTGTTGTCTCCTAAATGGTGTGTGTGTGCCATAGCTTGGAGTTGTATACACAGAGGGAGGGTTGGTTGAGGGGAAGAATCATGCAGTTGGACTTTTTCGCTACATGGACGTCTTTAAGGGCGTCCCATTCGCTGCACAACCGGTCCGATTCCAGAAACCAACTCCTCACCTGGGCTGGAATGGTAAGTGATCGGCCTCCTCTTCAGCTCACTGCCTTATTTTTCAGTTTACTGATAACGGAGTCATCCTGCGTGTGTTTTTTCCTCGAGGAATAGCATGTAAGAATGCATAAATAGTACCTATTTTCTGATTTGTGGAAACCAAGCAAATACCACTTGTTCAAATCTAGCTGGTAAACTGTTAAAATCTAGATTAGTGTCTTCATTTCTGTGGCCCAACTTCCTCCAGCTGTTTCCGTGCAGGTGTTTTGAAGGCCAATGACTTTCCTAAGAGGTGCCTGCAACTGAACCTGATTCAGAGTGGAACCCGTGGCAGCGAGGACTGCCTGTATCTCAACATCTGGGTCCCGCAAGGCCGTTCAAGTAATTATGCAACCGGCCACTAGGACTAGGATTCATTTTAAGAACTAATGTGGTGGCCGTGGAGAAATAATATGTTTCTTTGTAGTTTCAACTGGCCTCCCTGTCATGGTTTACTTCTTCGGTGGTGGCTACCTGGTTGGTGGTTCTCAGGGCGCTAACTTCCTGGATAATTACCTGTACGATGGACAGGAGATTGCTGACCGGGGAAACGTCATTGTGGTGACTGTGAACTATCGTGTTGGGGCGCTTGGATTTCTCAGTACAGGAGATTCGGATTTGCCTGGTGAGAATTAAAAGCTTGATATTATCAATCTGGCTGCCTACTTTTATGCAAAAGGAAGTGCCAGTCCACTAATTTCATTGGATGAGCGGCCTTTTAAGAGCGCCTGTATTTCTTATAACCACACTGTGTGTATCGCTAACGCTTGTCCATGTTCCCCACGACAAGTTCCACTTCCTAATGGAAATCGAAATGGAATATTTAGGTCCATAATTCTTTACCCATTTTCATTGTAGCCACAACAAACACAATAACTATTTCCTACCACAATGATTCTTCCAAATATGGGTTACGTTTGATTTCAAAAGTACCTTTTGCTGCTCTTAATATTGTGTTATAATAAAGTAACAAGCAATTTGCCTTGCAGCTGGCACTATTACCAGAGCTGCTTTTATAGAAAATGAATCAACACCTCCTGACCAATCAGAATCAAGAATTCAACAGTGCTGTGCTATCATCTATTTAATATGTATTTAAGAACGGAATTATTCTGCTTCCTAAAAATAGAATCATTTATGAAAAGTATGAGTGTGATGAAATGACCACACCCTGGTTCTTAGGAAACTATGGTCTCTGGGATCAGCATGCTGCCATCGCCTGGGTGCACAGGAACATTAAGGCTTTCGGAGGAGATCCAAACAACATCACTATCTTTGGAGAGTCTGCTGGAGCAGCCAGTGTTAGCTTCCAGGTATGACTTGGATTGCTTCTCTTTTGATTCTATATCCTGTATGACTGTGTGCATTTCCTTTATGAGTTGAAATGTGTGTGTGTATATGGACACAGATGCTGACCCCCCACAACAAAGGCTTGATTCGCAGAGCTATTTCCCAGAGTGGTGTTGCTCTGTGTCCTTGGGCTGTTAACAGAAATCCTAGAGCCTTTGCTGAAGAGGTAACCTTGCTAATATATTGCCAGTGATGATTAATCAAATTATTTGAAGAATCAATAGGTTCTATAACAGAATATCCTGGTATATTATATTGATCTTTATTTTATCCTAATCCCTTGTATTAGAAGTCATAGAGCACTATGTGATGATTAATTTTGCACCAAGGAGCAAATCATATTGTGCAATGTCCTAGTAATGAAGTGTCTTCAAACCCTGTACATGCCACTGCCATGAGAGTTTATTTTGTGCATTCACTTGTTAGCTTTACCTTAGGTCACATGACAGTGTCGCCACTTCAATGCGCCAATATTAAATGAAAAGTATTCATATAGATGCAAATAGTGGGCATGTCAATGAAAAACATTTGAAAAAACAAAAATGCGAGTCATTCAGATTTGGTGGATTTGATTGTATCAGCATTGCCATATACTGTATCCATGAGCTCTGTCACTTTTTAAATATCTTTTAATGAGGAAAAAAAAGTGTTTCTTTTACATGCTGGCAGGTTGCAAAGAAGTTGGGCTGTCCCACTGATCAGAGCATGGCGGCCTGCCTGAAGATGACTGACCCTGTCCAGATAACTCTTGCTGGTACTCTTAACTTGAGAGGCTCTGCAGCAAGTAAGCACTTTCCATTCACTAACCAAAAGTAACAGAAAGGTTAGCTCATTAATGTTGGATAAGTCTGGTTTTGATAGTAAAATTCAGATCCTTGGAAGCGCTTCAGTCATTGACAGTGGAACATCACTGTCTTTTACACAAAAAACAGTAAAAACAATAGTTATGGAGATAAAAGGCTGATTTGCTATTCTGTAAATGATTCATCGTGTCCATATATGTAAAATTCCTACGTGGAGTTCCTTTAAGACTTATTTTTCCATATGTCTCTTTCTAATCTGTGTTTTCAAGAAGGGTCCTTAAGCCTGCTCCTGTTTAAGTATATTGTGTACCTGATTCATTGATCTGAGTGTAGTACAACAGGAAACCCAACAAAATATGTTGGTAATCCAGGAGTATGATTGTGATTTAAGTGACAACTGAGTTAGGTTTGCCATGATTAAGTGTAAAAACATCCTCCTTTAGACCCCATTGTGAAGAACCTGGCCCTTGCCCCTGTGATTGATGGCGATTTCCTCCCCGCTGACCCCAGCACACTGTTCAGTAACGCAGCTGACGTTGACTATATTGCTGGAGTTAATGACATGGACGGCCACATTTTCACTGGCTTTGATATTCCTTCTGTCAACCAGCCTCTCCAGCCCACACCTGTGTAAGAAACACGTTCTCCTTCTATACGGTTTTGGTCCTAGTATATAATATATGCTGTATTAGATGAATAGATCAGTAAATGCTCTGAGGAACTATAAAAATACATATGGGGATGATACTATACAGTGTTCTTCAAGGTTCTTTGGAAAGTCAAGGGTTCTTGCATTCTTAAATCATTTCTACTAAGAGCACTCTCGCTTATAAGAAAACACTGTTATTGGTTTCTGCGTAGAACTTTTAAGGGTTTAGAGGGACAAATTAAATCTAAGATTTAACCATTTTTTTTCGGTATATAATAGAATATGTAAGGAGTGAAACATTTCAGGGAAGACATTATCGGGAAGTATTCAACACCAGGGTGGTGTGATGTATTTCCACTCCAAAGTGGTTATTAACGAACAATGTCATTTATTAGTTGCATTTAATGTTGTGTGAAACAGGTTAATGAAACTCATCACTTTTATTATAGCCGCTATTAATTAGTCATTCCCTCACTTTCTCTTGAAATTAATAAAGTTTCCTCTGGCTGAAAACAGAAAGGCACAACTTTACCTCTGAGTGTTACAAAGTGCTCACACAGGAGACTCATTCCAAAAATACATATTTAAAAAACTCTTCTCACAGAAAGCTGTCTCATATCAATTTAATCCAGTTATTTTTACTTTTAATTATCTTAGGTTATCTGGAAGTCGGAGCTGTTACTATAGAAACAATAATGTATTCCTTTGTACATTCCCCCCCGACACAGCGAGGATGTCACAACTCTCCTGACTGCTTTGACCAGCGATAAAGGTGTGGAAGCTTCAGCAGCAGCTTATGATCAGTACACCGCTAACTGGGGAAGCAAGCCTGGCAAGGATGACATTAAAAAGACAATCGTGGAGATCGAGACTGACTTCACCTTCCTGGTGCCAACACAGACAGCTTTGTATCTACATGCCAAACATGCCAAGTGTGTGAATGCTTATCATTACCAAAGTAAATGAAATCTATGAGTTCCCTCTGGCCTAAAATCTTGCAGCGTTTATGTCATGGCCAGTGGACATGTTTTCCAATCTTTCCCAGTACCTGGATTCCAATTAATTCTCAAAAGGCTTTCCTTGATTTGCTGTTCATTCAAAATGACCTGGATGACTTTAAACCTTTACAGACATACTATCTTTATTGTGCTCTCATTAATGTTGTTCTTTTCTCCTTTCAGGACGGGCCGTACTTATTCGTACCTGTTCTCTGAGCCCAGCCGCCTGCCGGCATATCCCAGCTGGATGGGAGCTGACCATGCTGATGACCTGCAGTATGTGTTTGGAAAGCCTTTCACCAGTCCCCTGGCCTACCTGCCTAAACATCGCAGAGTCTCCAAATACATGATGGCTTACTGGACCAACTTTGCCAAGACTGGGTAATACTCTACCGCCCCATGTGCCTGAAAGAGATGGCTCATAATCGGTGCTTTGTTTAAGCACTGTTTCTGCTCGAAATAATGTTTTCTGCGAGCGAGGTGGACAAATCAGTGCACACTGTTAGCCAAACACGTTAGACAAACACAATATGAATTAAGGCCAGTTCACCCTTCCCAGAAACCTCTGCACTAAGTAGTCAGTAGCCATTTTTGATGCTGTTGATATTCCAGTTACGTTTGAAAAACAATACACAACAATGCAGCACCACCCTAGGTCACAGATCATAAATTGTAACTTGAAATTGTTCTGATCAATCCATTCAGTTTTTGTATGGTTATTTGTTCACCCCAGTGAGTTACTAATTTTGTGTCTTATGCCCTCTTTTCCCCTTCTCAGCGACCCCAACATAGGTGACTCGGATGTGCCTGTAGCCTGGCCCAAGTTGGCTGAAGGCCACCAGTATGTGGAGATCAATAACGACATGGGTAAGAACTCTATCAAGCAGAAAATGAGAGCTCGCTTCGTCTACTTCTGGAGTGACACATACATGAGTTTTCCCAACGTCAACTGAAAGTCTCCACAGCTCTTTCTCCAATTAACACTGTTTGACACATCCTGCAGTAACACTGACAGATAACTGTATTCAATAAACTGAATTGTCTGCATTTTTTCTTTTTCTTCGCCTTTTATAACGGGTCAGTTTAGAGTGACTATAATTCATAAACTGGTTAACAGAAAAAGGACAGGGTGGGGTCATTGACACTTGATACCTGCCTCCAAGACAGTCATTCTTTATTACTTTCATTAACTTAAATAAAATGTCATTCATTTTCACCACCTTCAAAATGCTTTGAGTAAAAACAAAATGCAAATAAGATATATCAAGAGATTCTTCAGGAGTTCTTTGGGTAGTTAAGGGTCCTTAGATTTCTAAAGGGGATCCACTTACTGAACAACTCTTTCTTGTAGGAAAACACACTATTATAGGGTTCCACATAAAACGCCCAGAGCGACAAACCAAAAATAACCTGCTTTATCAAAAGTGTACAGTACATTATTTATCTATATATTATATTAACATACATTAATACGTTAACAATTTCCCATTGTCGTATCCAAGAGATTTTATAAATCTTTAGTGTAAATAAGTTGATGAACAAGTATAAATCTTTGGCTCATCGGTGTTTAATAGTAATGTGGCTTTGCTTGACCCTCCTAACTTCCTCCTAGCCGTGTGTGTCAACCTTCCAGACCAGACAAGATTAACAACAAACATTATACAGAATACTGTACATTCAAGCTGGATTCATATTTTTGGCCTCCAAATGAGGACATGTTCAAGAAAAAGAGGCCGTCTTGTCACACTCTAAGGAAAAAATGTTAAAAATAGAACCTTTAATGGTTCTAAGCGGAAAATATTGTTGCACCAGTGAGCACTACATCTCCTACATAATACAAACGTGCATTTGAAACGTTTTAAATATCATATAATTATAAAGGTAGGACTACATCAGTCTAGTGTTGCTATAGATTAAATCAGTCATCTCATAGCCACTTTCTTGATCCAAATTCTCCCACAAACTAGCCTGAAAATGCTCTGAGTGCCAGGACATTCAATTCCTGAGTCCCCCACCTTTCTCCAGCATGCCTATGCACATTACAACAGTAAAAGGGGCTAACGTGGATATAAACAAGAGCAAAGCAACAATTTTAACAGAATTAGCTTGGTCTATTACTAAATCGTAAAAAAAAAAGAGCAAGTGCAACACTCAGAAATAAAGGTATCAAACTAATTTCCCTCATCTCTTTCTTTTGTATGCTACCTTTATTTCCTGGAAACCTTTTAAAATAATTAAAGGTAGCCTACATAATTGTACCTTAAGGACCAGTACTCTAAAAGCTAATTAAAGGTGCCACCTCGTGCACTTTCCTAGGTATTGCAAAACATGCACCCCGATGGTACCATTTCAGTGACGAGGAAAAGTACACTTTGGTACCTTTATTTCTGCGTGTGCATGTTAAGATATTTGCTGATCCTCTAAGCACAAGAATGAAATATTATATTTCTATGCCGTCGCAGTAACACGAGCAATGGCGACCAGAATGTAAGCTTCAAAACACACGTAATGAAAGCTCGTGTCTCACCTAGGTTACGTTTTATTATTGGGGAAAGGCGTGACGTCACGCGGAGATGCACGAGCGCTTTGGCGGTAATTGATCTTTGCGCCAGTGTGACAGTGTGACAGCGTGACATGCACTGCATCATGGAGGGTTCCGCGAGCTCACGGTTCGTCAAGGTGCTCGTCGGGGTCGCGATCGCTTTCACCGCAACCGTCCTGATGCACGTGCGAGACCCGTCCGACGTGCTGCTGGACAGCGGTTACGGTTACCCCGAGCTGTGGCGGAAAACCGGCCTGGCCGGCGCTCCAGCGCGCGCTGCGACGTGCATCCTGGCGGGCGCTCTGCTTCTGGCAGCGGGCTGGCTCTACCGGCTCCTGTTCGCCCCTCTGGAGCTGCTGAGGAGTCCGGACGATGTGGGATACGTGGCGGAGGACGGGCGCTCCCGAGCGCGTGCGGCCAACGAGGTGCGGCGGAGGCGCAAGACCGGGGAATTGCCTCCGGTTTACCCGAACGGCTGGTACCGGATACTGGACTCGCACATGCTGGAGCAGGGAGACGTCAAGAGCGTGACTGTGTTGGGTATGTAGGCTGTAGTAGATAGATAACTAGCAAAACGACGTGCGCGCGAGGTTTTCACGCACTGCGCACTCCAGCACGAGCGTGAGAAAACGTGACATAACAGACCGAAATTCCCATCTCGACGCTTTCCTTCAAAAAACATTCACTGAACAAGAACAGATTCAGGCCCAAAATGTGGTGCATTCTTATGTTGCTAGTAATAATAAAAATCTGTCCAACTTCTTTAAAATGTCCACGCGGTCACGGACTCATCACTGAGTGCCACTTGATTCACTGAATCATATAGGGGTTTTATATTATTATTATTAGCTATTATTTCCCCTGTGATTAGCGCATCCGTCTGGATCTGCGTGTGCGCGTGCGTGCCTGTGTGTGTGTGTGATATAAAAATAGCTCTCCTCACACAGTTTTACAACCATCTGCTCATTTTGAGGTCACCTCTAGCTGTTCAAATATTGAGTCAACTTGAGATCTTTAACAGGTAAAATCAAATGAATCATTAAACATGAAGCGTCAGTCTCAGTTGCAAAAATAGACTTTTCAAATTCATGGTCTTTGTAACAATTCTTTTGTAATACTATTTTTTTTTAATCTTCGTCTTTCTGTCCATTACAGAGAAGTAATGGGAATTCTGACTCTTTGCACTGAGTCAGATTACTAATAGCTTAAGAACCGACTCTTTCGGCTGCCAAACGACTCATTGGCATTTTTCTCTAAACCGGACAAAATGTTGACCAGTTATTGTTCTTCTTTGCTTATATGGCCGAAATTCTTCCACGAAAAAAAATGAAACTGTTTTTTTTTTTTGGCTTTTTATAAAGTAGCCTATGTTTTAAAAATCGTAAAATCAGCAAATATGGAGTCAGTTTGAGATCTTCAACAATGATAGATAAAAAGAGTGAATTGCAACATGAAACCTCAGTGTTAGTTACAAAAATAGGAAATATTTAGATATTCCAAAAAGGCATGGTTTTTGCAATAGCCCAATAGGCCTAATTCTTTTGTAATACCATATTCTTTTCTCCTGTTTTTTTTTCCTGTAAACTGAACAAAAGTTTTTTGGGTTTTTTTATTAATTATGGGTGAAATCTGTCCTTGAAATCTTACTATAACAAAATAACTTATCATATTTCGCATTGCATTTTATAAAATTTATACCGGCTATAAAACAAATTGTAAAATCAGCACACCAAATGTGCAACTTGACAAATACAATTCATTTCCATTTTACCTGATAAATAATTGACCTGATCACTTTATACTACATACAGTAACTACAATTTCAACAAACAGCAATGCAGTGGATCCTCTAAGGCACACTGCCTCATACACACATCTAAGAGTTATGCACAGCTAAACACACATCTCACTATACACACCAAACGAACAGCACAATTGTTAAAAACGGGTTTCCATCCAAGCAATGCCTGAACACAAAAAAGATTTCATGCATCCAAGTTGTCTGTCAATGTTCACCTATTAAACATTACCTAGAGATCCAGGAGTAAATAATGCCATCTAGTGACAAGTGTCAGAGCTGAGATCAATGCAGTACATTTACAAAGTGAAGGTCACTGACTGGAAATGTCAGAACACACCCAGAGCCTGATAAAAGTTTGATCAGAAAAGGTTTATCAGGTCACGATGCTCTCGTTGGAGGTTATTTTGTACAAATAAGTTGTTAAATAAATGAGTGATTTTGAAGTTCTTATTTGTTAAATCATAATAAAATCAATTTATAATGTTAAAAAAATTGCAGGTTGCTTTTAGCAGGTTTATATTGCGATACGTATTACCATGTATTGACTAAATATAGACTCATAAGCATATTGCTTATATAGCTAATAAAGGACATTTATCTGAGACTGACTAATTTTTCTTTATGTTCTGTTTGCGTCAACGTGACCCATGTAAAATTTGAATTAAAATAGGAACAATACTAAACGAGGTATCTAAATGTACTGTATGTGCGTGAAAATAACTTTTTAAATAACAATTAATACAACTGAATGTGAAAATATAAACACTTTCATATTTCAGAGATTATATTCAGGTCATTTAATAACATTTCCCTAACACCTGCTATCATTGTACTTTTCATATTAGGAATCTATTCCGATTAATAATAGATATATTCGGAATTTTAAAATTCATGGTTTAAAATATTAAGGCCTGAGTTAGTAATTAAAGAATATGCATATTAGGCTATTCAGGCAGTTTTGCGTATTTGTTATTTGTCAGCTTAAATGGAGTGAACAGCATCACCATGTTCACTCAGGACTAAAGACCTGCTGACTCCTGGCATGTCACAGATACTGATTATGTTACTGACCGAATGTAACCTCATTGCTGAAAATTGAGGATTAAGCTGTTTGAGTTTGAATCTTGTCACCAAGGCAGTTCAGCATCTTTAGTTGCTTTACGTGCTGTATTCTGTTTTGCTTGGGTGTGCGTTTCTTAGAGAGGTTGCTTTGGAGAGAACTTTTGTGTTGTAAACATTTTTTGAAATCTTTTCTTTTGTTAATAAGGGACATGAATGTATCCTGGCTGCTTAGAAACATCATGTTTTTCCCCTGGATGACCTTGGAGACGGTCAGGCTGGGGGGTCATGATTCACAATACAAAACAATACAATGTAATATGAAGGCTGGTTTAGAAATGAACCACGCTGCATGACATTCATATCAATCTTTGCTATCAATGTGTGATTTTCAAGTGTGCAAAAGATTTACTTTCTGATTGAATTCTGAGTTGACTTTTTTCTTTCAATGACATGTCTAATTGCACTTTTACAGTAATTTCTGACATTAACCACAATGCTGTTCAACTACCTTCTAATAGTGGTCTCAGTGAATTCTCGTACTAAAGAGAATGCTGCAGCGGTGCTTTAGCCTTTATTCTGTCTATCTCCCTCACCCCCTCGCCTACACACTGGGCTAAAAAACCTTTAAAGCTCTAACTTTCATGCTAATTCCACCATCAACCACATCACACTAGTCATCTTGTACACCCCATATGCAAAATAAAGACATGTAGATGGACAATTAAATGTTTTTCCCCTCTGCAATAATAAAATGAAGCTAAATTTAGTATGATCTAATATTATACCATATACTCTTTATATGTACACAGTTGTGAGCGAAGAAATCGTGATTATAGGCACACAGTGTCTTAATGACAGTATTATTTTGGTTTGAAATATGAAAACACCTCTGCATTTAAAAGTTCAGTATCATGTATAATGAACTACAGATAAGTGTTTACAGGCTGTGAAAGTATGAATTAATAAATAATGGCTTTACTGCATAGTGCTGTTGAGGTTTGTTAATAGCACTCCAGGGACAGTTCCCAGGGAATATTATTGAATTATGGTTTAAGTGGTAAGAGAGTAGTTATTGATTGAGACACCTCTATGAAGTGCAGATATGAAGAGACACAAGCTACAAATGTGTCACAGGTGGTTTTATGGAGAGTCAGTATGGTAGAGTCATTCAACAGAGTGCCACTCAATAGTATAATGTCACTTGTTATATGTGTACTGAAAGAATGTTTATAGTTGCGCTATTTCTTACTATTTTACATGTCTCAATTTTTTTTTTTTACTGAAAAACCTCATAAAATATTTATTTTTGTAATGGTGCATGGTGTATTCTTGAAATCATTTTTCAACATTTCTGTAAAGTTTTTTGGCAATGTCTTCACAGTGAAATAAATATTTTACATCTTACATCATTTATAGCTTTTCTTTTCTCATCAAATATGCAAATCTATGCATATGTAATTAGACATAGCCTCGTTTGCATAAATAAATTTACAAGTTCTAAGAATATCAGTAATCAACAGGCAAAGATAAATTGTCATATCTATTGTTTGCCGTAAAAGTTGCCATATTCACCTGTAGTGTCTTACCTTAAACTGTAAATTGTATATTAATTTTACTGCCTGACGGCCTTAAATCCTGACCGCATTTGAAAAAGCATGATCACTGTCCCACTACTGCCCTCTTCAGATCACTTTGGGTGGAGCATTGAAGTTTTTATGCTTTTTTTGTTAGTGAGAACATCACTGAGCTGATGTCCAGAAGATGATTCGATCTCCGCTGTTGTAAGTTTCCTATTTGCTGTTTGTGTTCGCAGGTGAGCAGGTGGCTGTGTTTCGGGGTCAAGATGGGAAGGCCTATGTGGTGGATGCCTACTGTCCCCACCTAGGGGCCAATCTGGCCGTAGGGGGCCGAGTAGTGGGCAACTGTATAGAATGCCCCTTCCATGGATGGCAGTTTCGAGGAGAGGATGGGAAGTGTGTCAGGATCCCATATGCAGAAAAAGGTAAAATAGATAGATGGATAGATGGATGCATGGATTGGACTGATGAATAAATGATTGGATTTCTTGATGAATGCTTGAATGAATTAACAGATGGATGAGTGGATAGATGAATGGGTATATAAGGGAATGGAGATGAATGGATGGATGGATTGATAGATAGATAAGTGGATCGATGGATGATGGATAGATAAATGGTAAGGTGGATGAATGATTGAATGGTTGTGTATGTGAACAGGTGTCAGATAAATAGATGGATGGATGGATGGATGGATGATGCATAGAAGAATGGACAGGTGGATGGATGATTGGATGGCTGTGTATGTGAACAGATGTCAGACAGATAGACAGATAGACAGATAGATAGATAGATAGATAGATAGATAGATAGACATAGTGATGGGATGGCTGGATAGGCTGATGAATGAATAGATGGATAGATAAATGAATGGAGAAGGGGATGGATTAATCAATGGATAGATGGGTGGATAGATAAGTGGATGGATGGATGGATGAATGGAAGGATGGATGGATGGATGATGATGATGGATAGAAGAATGACAAGGGGATTGATGGGTATATGGGAGGATGGATGGATGGGTGCCAAGTGGATGTACAAGTATATGATTGGATATTATATCTATCTTGGTAGCTAGCTAATGCTGCCAGTGTCTGTGTATTTAAATATACAGTGCCAGAATTTGCTAAGGTGCGCTGCTGGCTGAGTTGTGAAATTAATGAGCAGATCTTGGTTTGGTTCCACTGTGATGGAGAGGAACCAGGCTGGACAGTTCCTGAGCAGAAGGAGATCACCAATGAGGAGTGGGTTTACCGCGGGCGCACAGAGCACTTCATCAATGCTCACATAGAGGTAATGTTGCATATTTAAAAGAATATCACCAACAAAGGAACCAATCTGTCTCTATCGAGTATGAAATTCACCAAGCAGCCTCAGGATAAATTTTTCTCCAATAGAAACTTAGATGATAATTTTATAACAGCAGGAAATGGTCCACTCTGATAAACTGAGGCTCTCTAGTTAATGTTATATCTCTAATTCCACTGAAAATGAACTGAACTGAAAAGTGATGCTTGAGAGACTTTAAATTAGATTTAGAAAATAAGGCAGAAGGATATTATTCTTACTGCTAACCCTGGTTTAACCTCCTTAGGAGATACCAGAGAACGCTGCAGACATTGCTCACTTGGCCCATCTCCATACACCTGGTATTGTGAGTGGTGTGGACCTGCGTTACACTAACAGTAAGACCTGGGAGTTCATCCGCCATGACTGGAAGGTGAGTAAGCCTTCATCTGGAGTGTCACTGTAGACTTTTCCTCTGGCCCTACACACTCCTATGCCAGTCACACCACTCCATTTATTCCTTACATAATGCACAAATGTGGTCATGAATTTATAAGGCCAAGGTAAGATTAGATTGCAGATTGTATTTAATCAAGAGCTTAACAGGGGATCCTTTAAATTCAACCTTCCTGTCATTAATTCTGACATCATAATTGCCTTGCTGACATATAATGAAATTCCTGACATTTGCTTAATGAGTCATCATGCAGTCTAGTACGGATGATACAGTCACAACACTTCTTGTCTAGCATCATCTTGTTCATTTAAATGTCTTCATGTCTACACGTGTGTGTTTTCTTAGGTGGAATGGAATCCAGAACCAGAGCCCAATAAGCACTGTTCTCAGATGTTAGTGAAGCATGCTCTCACTGTATTCGGACGCCACTGGCCTCTCTTGGACGTGAATGTGGTGGCCAGACAGGTAATGACATCACTGAGCGGCAGGGGGCAGCAGCGAGTCACAGATTAGCTTTCTGATTGAAATAAACGCTGTTCTGTTGATGTGTGTTCATAATACACTTTCAGAGGTGCTGTTTTAGAAAATGAATCAACACCTTTTGAGCAATCAGAATTGAGAATTCAACAGCAATGTGCTATAATCTGTCATTACTTACAAGAAGAATGACATAGACTTATGACAGATAATTGTTAGCATTGGAAAATTGCTATGATATAAGAAGAATCCAACAATTCAGGATGTTCTGTTTTAGAAATCAAATCAACTTTGTGTTAGTGGTAACAGGAAATCCACTTCATTACACCAGTCTGACATTGATTATATTGCTAGCTTAGCACAGCCCACAGACCTATAATACATATATTGTTAGCATTGCCAAACCGCCATGTGATTTCATAAATGCTATAACTCTAAAATCTATGTAAATGAAACTCTTACGTTTCAATATTATTAGCACAAAAGGTTACATGACCAGATTTGCACAATATATCTCAAGCTTGTGCAGGAAATGTGATACGTTGCAAGTCAATACAAGCTCAAATGTCATGGCTATAGTAATGGAATTGTGTTACTGATAATCATTGAAGTACTTCATATTAAATGCAGCTACCAGAATCATGAGCAGTGTAACATGAACCAGAGTTTGTGTGTGTGTGTGTGTGTGTGTGTGTGTGTGTGTGTGTGTGTGTGTGTAGTGTCGCTTGTAAGGTGTACAGATGGATTTTGCATGAATTCTTTTTTGAGCAAAATTTTATCAAAGACCAAACATTCTTAAAAATCCAGCACAAGAATAAACAATTTAATGCACTGCCATTGCAGGGGGAGTTTTTCCACATCTGCCCTTCACACACAATTTACCTTCAGCATTTGCTTATTTGTCTCTGTGTGTGATTGTGGTATCTTTGAAAAGCTCTAGCGTGTATCCATGGTGATGCTAATTATACGCAGTGATATGTGGGAGACGTGTCAGTGCTCAAGGCTGCACAGGAGTGTGTGTGTGTGTGTGTGTGTGTGTGTGTGAGTGTGTGTGTGTGTGTGCGTGTGAAGAAGTGAAGCTGAAGGCCGTTTGCCTGCACGCAGCGTTCTCAGCAGCAGTCACGTCGTCTATAATAAAGAATGCGAGGATGGATATGAAGAAGGAGCAGGACAGCATACTGTTACATACTGCTAGATTCTATGTAGAACTTTATAGGGTTCCAAACCATTCAAAATTTAACATTTTTATTAGCAGTACAATATGTAAAGAGTACTACTTTTGGCAGCATTCTGTTATAGGGAAATAATCAATGTCAGGGTGGTGTAATGTGGCCTGACATGGAGCAGAGTTACTGGTAGTGGATTGTTTTCCTGTAGCAGCACATCCTGAGGTGTTTTATTGTTCTGAACCCTCAGCAATATGTCAACGCTAACAACTTTTTTTTATTATGACAGAAAAGTGTTTGTTACTGAGAAAATGCAACGTCTTTTTTCATGAAGACTTTCCCATGGTGGAAAACTTTAAATCTGACTGTTACAATGTGCATACACTGGAGACTCCTTCCATTATATTTAAAAAAAATCTTCTCCTTACAGAAAATATCACCATATCAACTATGGTATGATTATAGGTTTATTTCTTTGTTCTTTGTTTGTTTTCTTTGTTGAAATTGTTATTACTATACAAACTGTAACACATTCATATAAGTGCATTAATATAAACTTGTGGCAACAATGTGGTTTAATGTAGCATTATTACAAGTATAAATATAATAGGGTCATGATGCAAAGCAGTGTGTTGATATATGTACTGTGATGCAGTATGCAAGTATACATTAAAAGTCCAAGGATTGAGAGGAAAGAGTGTGTTTTCTCTGTAGGTTGGTCCAGGTGTTGTGTTCCTGCTGTTTAATCACAGCTTCTTGGGTCGTGGTGTGATCTTACACTGTGTGACCCCAGTGGAGCCGCTGTTGCAGTGTGTGTCACACACCATCTTCTACCAGAGCAACATTCCTCCACTAGTGCCAAAATTCATCCTGCGAGCAGAGTGTATACAGGTAACTTCTTCCAAACACCTCCTCTATATGACCTCACTGAAAGCAGTGTGTGTATGTATGTGTGCTAAAGGAATAGTTCAATGAAAAATCTAATTTTTAACAATATCCCATTTACTTTAAATCTCACTGATCAGGTAAAACATGTTTATCACAACATTCACACTTATTAAGGCTTGGACTGTAGCTGTGAGCATAATGTAGCTAACAGAAAAGTCGAACTTTCCCATAATCATACAGTGATCCAAAGACGTATGTAGGTTCCCTGTCTTATAGTTATTTAATGACTTATGTGTTTTTACAGTAATCTAGTCACTTGTGTAGTTTTACAATGATCATGTGACTTGTGTAGTTTCAAAGTGATCCACTGACCTATGTAGTTTTACAGTGATCCAATGACTTATTTAGTTTTACAGTAATCCAGATATTTATGTAGTGACCCAGTGGCTTAGGTAGTTTTACTGTGATCCAGTGACTTGTGTAGTTTCACAGTGATGTAGACACTTGTGTAATTGTCCAGAGATCCAGTGACTTGTGTAGTTTTACAGCAATCCATTGACATGCAGTTTTACAGTGATCCAGTGACTTCTGTAGTTTTACAGTGATCCATTGACTTCTGTAGTTTACAGTGATCCAGTGACTTGTGTAGTTTTACAGTGATGTAGAGATTTGTGTAATTGTACAGAGATCCAGTGACTTGTGTAGTTGTACAGCAATCCAGTGACGTTTAGTTTTACAGTGATCCAGTGACTTGTAATTTTACAGATCCAGTGACTTATGTAGTTTTACAGTGATCCGGTGACTTGTAATTTTACAGATCCAGTGACTTATGTAGTTTTACAGTGATCCAGTGACTTCTGTAGTTTTACAGTGATCCATTGACTTCTGTAATTTACAGTGATCCAGTGACTTCTGTAGTTTTACAGTGATCCAGTGACTTCTGTAGTTTTACAGTGATCCAGTGACTTCTGTAGTTTTACAGTGATGTAGAGATTTGCGTAATTGTGCAGAGATCCAGTGACTTGTGTAGTTTTATAGTGATCCAGTGACTTGTGTAGTTTTATAGCAATCCATTGCCATGTAGTTTTACAGTGATCCAGTGACTTCTGTAGTTTTACAGTGATCCAGTGACTTGTGTAGTTTTACAGTGATCCAGTGACTTGTGTAGTTTTACAGTGATGTAGAGATTTGTGTAATTGTGCAGAGATCCAGTGACTTGTGTAGTTGTACAGCAATCCATTGACATGTAGTTTTACAGTGATCCAGTGACTTGTAATTTTACAGATCCAGTGACTTATGTAGTTTTACAGTGATCCGGTGACTTATATATGTATGTTCTAGTAACATCTGCGTTTAGACATCAACAGTGATTAATTTTCTGTCACATGGGAGCTTGACAGGGATCTAGAACAACAACATGGCATGAAAATGAAGTGTCCAGGCAATTGAACACTGAACTTCTTTCTAATCAATAATCCGTAATAAAGCCAAATGATCAGTGGTCTCTGTTGTGGCAGTTTGAGCGGGACGTGATGATTTGGAACAATAAGAAGTATATCTCTAAACCATTACTGGTGAAAGAGGACTCGGCCATCCAAAAACACCGGCGCTGGTATAGTCAGTTCTACAGTGAGAACAGCCCACGTCTGCGCTTCCAGCACGACACACTGGACTTCTGATCAAACACATGCTCTGGACTCAAGGTAACATTCACCTCTGATTGACAGTGAGATCCATGAGTGATAGAAAGAGATAAGGACACTCACTATGTAGGGAGTGTCATAATTACTTTTCAGTAAAACATGCAGAAGGGTCTACTTCTGTCAGATTAAATCAATTTATCAACACTGTCATATTGAATTGTATTATATTTCATTAATCTAGACTAAAAGTTTAATGCATTATGCATTATCACCAGACCTCTGTCATTTCAGTTATCTTTTATTTATGGGCATTATTTAAGTTAACTTCATCCTTAATGGTGATTGATGCTTTTGCTGCAGTCATCACTGTCACTGTCAATAACAGAAGCGATATTATTTTTCAACAATTCAACAGTTCTCCTCTTTTTTTCTTTTGTCTTTTCTCAGATGTGATCATTAGGAGCAGTTTGGAAAAAATATTGGTAGTTTATAACGTAATATAAAACAGTGTAATGATGTTTGGGATCAGATTTTATAAGTAATGGGGGAAGCAAAATTCGAAGTAACTTAATTTGTCAACTTAAAATGGTCACACAAACGAATTTTTCGCACTTTTTTCTGGTTAAATAACAAAAGATATACAAAGTTTTCTAATGACAGTGACCATGTGCTCAAAACAAATGCAGTGTATTATGAAATATAAAAATGATTGATATAGATATAAATCTATAAACCTGTGCTTATAATTCTTTGTACATTCTTATAAATGATGGAATGACTTGTTTCCATATTGCACTAAAACCCAGTACTGATATATTAAAATATTCTACTTTTTTTTTAGAATGGTTAATAAGTATAATAGCTGAATTATTATTATGCACAAGTCATTATTAGTTGTAAAGGTTGTGCAGTACATGACATGGCATTATAATGAATACTGGCACTTGTGTTACAAAACTGATTACAAGTTATCAAGGAATCACTTCAACTTATTAAATTAATTAAAGCTTAATGAGTTATTATTAGAGTTCAACAGAAATGCATACAAGGGCTCATTCCCAGAGTACAAAGAATTATAATCACATTGATAATGATTTGTGAATATTTGCTTAACAGGAATTTCAACCATATTTACTTACTTAAAGTACCTCAACAGTATAACAGTATAGTTATGTTATTATCTTTTTTCCTGTTATACAGATGTTATGCAGTTGTTCAATCAAATGGTTAGGACAGGATGCTTGCAATGGACCTGACTGATGAAAAAAGAATCCTTTCCATGTCCTGAAACACATTAGCAGATTATATCAAGCCGCTCTGAGCAAGATGAGCCCCTGATCTTAAAATATTCAAACGTTCAGAACTGAAAAATCTCAAAAACCCAAGAGGATGCCATGCTGGTAGCAGCTTATTTCCTTCCAATTTAAGGACCATGCTGTCCTTGTTGAAGTGCCTGAGAGGACTGTGAATCATTGAGGAAGTGCTAACTTTCTCTGTCTCTGTGAGAATCACTGTAGCTTGACTTTATTGCACTGTAATCAGGGGAATTCAACACATCGCAGACTGAAAAACTCTTCCAGCGAATGCAAGCAATAACAGCTGACGGGCCAGAAGACGAACTGAAGCCACAAGACCCAATCATTTCTACACTGTGAATTAAGAGGATGTCCTCTTAGTATTACAAAAATGCAGTGCATGAATTGGTGCACCAGTCTTTGCAATTACATAAAAACATGACTGCATTGATTCAAACAAGAGTGTGTCAATAAGGTTCTATACACTCATCACTGTATGGTACAGACTGTTTGCATCTTTTTCTTTATTAGTCGTGCAGTGTTATTTAGAAATGATATCAAACAAGGTGTGGTCTGTGTGCCTGTTATATGATAGAAACAACTCTAAATTATATTACGTGAAATCTTTGTTGGCTTTAAAAATATCTGCGAAATATTGGATTCTTAACCATCAACATGCCCACTGAATTATCTCAGAATGGAAGATATACAATAATAACAATTGTTCATGAATTAAAGAATGACACAGCTACTTGAACATCTGCAAAGCGAATGAAAAATTATGTTATAACAGAAAATGCTTCCAAGAAACCACAAACCAGACCATACTACAGCAGAAAACCTAAACTTACAAAGTACTGACAAAAAAATGCTAAATAAATGTCTACTCACAGAAAACCTAACTGCTAACTAACTAGTACTGCTGTACTAGTAAAACTACTACTGCTGTTAGCTTGGTGCAAATAAATGATCACTATCTGACCAATCAGATTTGAAAATTCAACGAAGCTGTGGCATAAACCTCTGTATAGTACAAAATACTTCATTTTAGACTAAATAATTAACATTTAAATATTTATTAACTGTAAGATAAGTAACTTCAGGAATAAGTACATGTTAAAACTAAACTGATGCATTGCTTAAAGACAAATGTGCATTTAAAGTAAGTGGAGTATGGTATACAGTATGTGTTAAATATTCATACAGTCACCATTGTATTATTTTTCTATTTATTCTGATTCAGTGCACTGAATGACTTCATTACAGTATGTTAGAGCTTTCACTAAAAGTGTTTGGTGTTTGATAAAGCTCAATAGCTACAGAACTGTTATCTAACCACGTTTTTTAATCAGCAGGCATGTTTGTCCTTGTGCGCTGCCAAACTACTTGTTGTTGCTCATTTGTCGTATTTACAACAATGAGAGCAGTTTGTGCTGCAGTTATGCTGTACAAATAGTACAGCGATTTCCAGCCTAATCTCTGCCCACCATGTTTGTAGCATATGGCTGATTACCTCAAAATATAATTTCTACACTATTCTTTGGACAAAAAACCCCAAAACAAAACAGGAACATTGTTTAATAGAAACTCTCTTATAATACATGTCTATAGACATAGGTTGAATTATTTAAAAAAAAAAAAAGGTTTAAAATATTACATTTTACACATGCGTGCATTACACTTAAACAACTTAACACAGACATTAGACAGTGTCGCAGAATGTATTGAATATATTCAGTATATTATATTGTGTGATACTTTTATAACATTTTATACCACAGTGTAGTTGAATGCATGATTCTGATTGGTCAGTCAGTGTTGATTAATTTTCTATAACAGCATATCTAATGCTATTATAAGAATACATTATAATTTCTGTAGCAACAACTTACACAGGAAGTTGTAATATCCTCTGACTAACAATAAAAAAGGTCTAATGTTTGATATGGTGATGTTTTCTGTAAGGAAACATTTATTAGACAAAAGTAAGTACATTTCCAAATTCTCTTTATAGCTGCTGCAATGTAAGTGACGACAGGAACTAGTTTTGAGGTTCCATAACATTAAATGTCAGTATAAATTGATAAACATGTACAGCTTGTTCATTAAATAATAAAATAAATTTAGGCACTGGCAAATTATTGTGGTGGGAAATAATCACACAACCCTGTTGTTCTTCTTTTCTTTTTTTTTAAATGCTTACTTATAAATATTTTTTAATGATACTCTAAATGAGCGATAGTATGGTTAGTTCTCTTATTTCTTAGAATTCCTGTTGTTGATATTAGAAGCCTTTTTGCACCATAATGCTTTGTGTATTGTTGCACATGCTGTACCTGTAACACAACTCTTTAGTCCCACTGAGCAAGAAACATCTTGTGGCAACTTTAGTCAAATTATTGAAGGCATGCAGTAGTGCTTTATACTTTATTCCTCTGTGGTTTTCCATATTTATTTATTAAAATATCATATTCCTATGCAGGATCGTGGGTACTGGAATGTAGAGAAAATCTTATTTCAACTTAATGACCCATTAATAATGACTTTCAGCAGCTCTTATAAAGCATAAATCTCTTACCATAAATAGCAGATTGTAAGCAGGTTTAACATATTTTGTCTGGTACCTTGTCTTCTCACACTTGTTTCAACTCAGTCTGGGTCCTAGCACTAAGTGGTGTTAACTAACTAATGTCTTATATTACATGATCAACCCATTATGATAAGTGCCGTATGCTGCATCTGAGCCTCTGAATGCATTTCAAATGTCATCCAACTACACCAAGAGGAAGATAGAGAGAGATATAAGGAGAGAGATGGTTTATTGTCATGAATATTATGTCAGCATGCAGATGTTGGTTATTTTCCTGATGAAATTAGCTTCTGTACCACGGCAGTAGCAGATACAGTATATTCAGCGTGCCTACGCTTGCACGCATGACTGTACAGCCTGTCTCTCTCTCTCGTTTCTCTCTGTCTCTTTTTCTTTCCTTATCTATCTCTCGCTATTTGTGTGCTCTGCGTCTGTGCAGGCAACACAGTGAGGATGAGAAACGCACCACCGCAGGCACTGTGACAAAGCGAGCGAAGCAGTATGGTCTTATTGCCTTGTCATTTAGATTGATTTTATAAATCTACAGGTGTTTGTTTGGGTGAATCATACAGGGTTCTATAATGTCCTCTGTAACCTATACACGCTATAGAATGTAAAATGCTTTTATTTTTGTTTTGTTTTTGTCTTTAATTCAAATGGTCTTTTTAAACCCGCAAGAGATGTTTGTAAAATGCCATAGACTTGTATACATCTTGTATCATTGCTAAAGAAGTCAGCCATGTTTAATACATGAGAATGCAATATTATGGCACTTGTTGTACAATGCAGTATATTTACATTTAGTTTAAAAAAAAAATCAGCTTTGAATATAAAGAGCCTTTACTGGAGTGAAATGTGTTAAAAACAACAGTATGTACACTGCACAAAATATCTATCTATCTATCTATCTATCTATCTATCTATCTATCTATCTATCTTTACTTGTCTACCAATCCATCGATCCCTTCATCTATCCATATCTATCTATTTATGGTTTATCCAAATCTATCTATCCATGATCCATCCATCCATCCATATAATCATCCCTTCTCATTCTTTGACCTATCTATCCACATGTCCAATAATCTATCCACTTCTTCATCCATCCATCCATCCATCCATCCATCCACCTGTCCATACATCCATCCACCTGTCCATCCATCCATCCATTCATCTACTCACCTGTCTATTCATCCATTCATCCACCTCCTATACATCCATCCATCCATCCACTTATCTATGCATCCATACATCCATTCATTGATCCATAATACATCCAACTGTCCATCCATCCATCCATCTATCCATGTTCTATCCATTATTCTCTGACCTATCTGAAGCTGCATTTTATTCATCGCTCTAACAATCTACCCATCCATTGATTCCACCTATCTATCCATCTATCTAATTCAACTTTTGGAAATATTATGCATATCATTAACAATATTTTTGTAAATGGATGTCATACGAACAGATTCTAAAATAAACCAGTGAACCTGACGTTGCTCGAGTCTCAGATCTTCAGCCCCCACTCATTTTCCACAAGCATACACAGTTCAGAAAAAAATTAAATCGATAGGCCTTCAGAAGAAGTACAAGCTTTTCCCAACTGACCTTATTCTTTCTTTCAGAGGTCAGCACCTTGATTAATTTGACTCAGTCCCAGAGGACTTTCAAACAGCTCCACCTTTAAGTGATAAGCAAGCTAGAATAAATAATGCACCTTCCTTCTACTTTTACACTGTAACAAATTGGAAAGATTACAGAAGATAGAAAGGCATTACTGGGAAAAGTAAAAGGCTTTAGTGAACTACTTTCCAAAACAGGACATTTTATTCTGGAAGGTGTTTCTCTGTCTGGAGCCATGGACCGTGAGGTGTCTCATTCTGGAAATCTAGATCAGGAGAGAAACCTTGGATGTACCTGTGATTCAGACTCATTAAATCCCTGTGTGCAAATAGTTTCAATTCATCTTGATCAAGGAATAACCCAAGGAAGCACAGGAAGCACTGGAGTAAAAGATGAGACATGTATGAGTGTTGAAAACCCCACGGTTTCTGCTATAGATGGATCAGACCTGAGTGAAATTCACTCAGGGGAGTGTTTGGCTCAAGAACCGTTGCTTAATGAACATTTTAATAAACTACGTCCTGACGAAAGTGAGAACATGGTGTCAAGGACAGAGAGGACAGGTGGTGGGATCAGCAGGAAACCTGGCCAATTGAATCAGGAACCTACCAGCTCTGCGGTAGACGAATGCCCGATTTGCACCGAGCCCTACCGCTCCCAGGGTGACCATAGCGTCGCGCTGCTAAACTGTGACCATACAATGTGCCAGCGCTGTTTGGCCATCATGCTCAAGCGGGCAGCAGATTGCTCTCGAGTACAGTGCCCCCTGTGTCGGCAGAAAACCCCGCTTCTACAGTGGCAGATTTACAGGCTTCAGGAGGATTTCACATTCTGTACTCGTCCTCCAGATCTCTCTATCCTGACACCACAATCAGAACCAGAAGTTGGTACCGGGTTCTGTTTGGCTCTTGAGCAGCGTTTGCAGGTGCGGGCTGAGACGGCTCGAGTGTGTGGATGTTTCGAGCATCCTCCTGGACTTATACAGGCCATCCGGCACATGCAGAGACGCTGCCGTTGCTGTTACGTGACCTTGCTGGCGATGCTGTATATGATAGAACTGAGCTTTCTGATGCTAGTCTTTCTGCCCATCCTCGTACTTGTTCTTCTGTTCATGCTTGCAACCTAGATTGATGATAGTGACCCAGTGTTAAAAAAAAGGCACAAATTCTGCTTCCTGTTGCAGAATTTGTGAATTTATAAACACCTACATGTTATACATATTAAAAAAGAAATGTATGGTAAGTATTTAAATGATGAGTTATGAAATTAAAGCGGCAGTATGTGATGTTTAAGCGTGTTTATATACAGTACATGCGATAATCATAAAACCATAGTTAAATCATAGTTAAACATATTGTCATTTTAGAGACAGTGCAAAATAGAAATTATAGCACTTATTTGCAACATGACATGTTTTAGAGTTTAGAGGGAAGGTAGAGGTGAATAATAACGCAATGTTATCGCTTAATGTTATTTTTTGGTCCTTTATCTTACTGATAATGATGAATCCCACACAATATGAATTGAGAAATAAACTAGCACAGTAGATATTGTAATAATTCTGACTGGGAGAAGGGAACTGGACAACTTTGTTCCATGGGGGTGGAGCTCATTTCTGGTCCCTAAAAATAATAAACAAAGGCCAGAAATAAAAAAGGAGCTATGTCTATTCAAGAGCAATGATGTATTCTTGTAGGTATCTTTAAATTTATATGATTATTGCATGTACATAAACATGTTTAAACATTGCAGACTACACCTTTAATAGATTTAACTCTTATTATATATACTTAAGATGTATAGTTCTACTTTAACCTTAAGAAGCTGGACCTAGATTCTATTGCTCTGTGTTTATAGAACAGGTCAATTTTATATTCTAGGAGCAAAATTATGTTTATTTTTTCAAGTCAACAGAACCTCAGTTTGAAAAAAAAAAAAAATATATGAGGGGGCAGAAGAGAACAATGATTTATTTGTGTCTAGTTCTTGATTTGATAACATTTTTGTTCTGGTGTGAAGTATTCCTCTCTGCCTCTCAGCGTCCTAGTTTTTGGAGGAACAGATTTGACATAATTTATAACCATAGCAACCCTCCGAAGTTGGTGCACAGCCACAACAATTCGGTGGACTTGACTCATGCTGAAATTTCATTTTTCCCTTTGCAACTGTGTAATCCCACTTTCTGATCTGAGTTCTCAAACAACAGCTCGGCACGGTTTTCACACATTTATCATTTATTTGGATTTGAAATATTTATCCCTCATTTAAAACAGCAACAACTTCAGACAATTATAATTGTAAGTTAACATAAGCATTATTTTCTACCATTTCAGTGCAGTGTTGCTGGAAAATCTTTACAAACTTTCTACTCAAATTAAGTGAAAATATTTTTGGTTCAGGCTTCACCTTTTTCAAATACCTTTTTCTTTTCTAGACTCTGTAAATTCTGTACTATTTTTGGTCAACAAGAATATTGCCATCTTTTGTTCAAATTTGATAGGATCTATAATTTGTATCAATATTAAACATTTCAGACCTGAATATTAACAATTTTTGTTTATTAACACATTTTAAAAATGATTAATTCATGCATAATATGCAATTTATACATACATACAAAAGTGTCTGGATGTTTTTAAATAATTTACGCATGAAAAATGTTCAGTTTGGATGTCTTCTGTGCATTAAGACTTTACTCAACGCAGGTGTGTCGGTTTTGCTTTCTGTCACAATGAAAGTAGACAAAAATGGCTTATAGTCATTAATAATAAACTGACCATCTGTGCTCTGCTTCTTGAGAGATGTTGTGCTTTCCTTTAAAATCTTTAAAAGCTGAAAAGTAGAGCATGTGTGGGAGTGGGAATTTAAAAAAAGTGCTTCGGTCATGCTATTCAGGTTGATTTTTAGAGACACATCCTGTCAGGTCATTTTCATTTTCTAGTTTCACAGCCGTCTCTTTCTTGTTCTCCTTCTTTTCTCCTTTATCTCCTCTCTGCAGTAGGCGAAATCAGCACAGGGAAAGAGGTGTGTCAGCTTTCTCCCATAGGGCGCCTTTACGATTCTTTAAACTTGTGGGTGGTAGAGTGTATGTATCTGTGTGTGTGTGTGTGTTCTTTGGCAGGAGCATCATTATATAACTGCTGCAGTGCAGCCTGGCCCAGCTGTATTGATGTGTCAAGCGGTGGGAGGGACACGAAGGTCTTGTCGCTTGCCCAGTAAGAGCGATCTGTAAGAGCGAGTGATCTCAACTCTTAAGAGCAAGGGAGCACACTTGAGAGCTTTCACACAGTAAATCACCTATTCTTAATTCATACCTGAAGTATTCAGCTACAAAATGGTCTGGCGTTCTGAGATATAGAGAGATTTTTTTCTCTATATTAACCACCACCATTTTAAATGCCCAGGTTTCTTGATAAACTTTGAGCAGCTATAAATAAAGTGGTCCCATGTGGTGCGCTGGCCTAATACATTATTTAAAGTTCACAGCATAGCCTATCAAGATCAATTGTGACCCAATTCACGAATCCCCCATTGCTCCGATGTTGAAACACTATGACATTCACAGTTAGACACTAGCTATGACGACAGGGGTCAGACAACATTTTCTGTCTGAGACGGAAATTCGCCCACTATTGATTTAATATCCACATCATGTGGCATTTAAATTATTCAAAGTCATAGTGAGCTCATTTATTGATCAATGAATTAATTTGAGCTAATTAAGTTGTTTAAGGACTGTTACTTTGCATGACATATACCTATATTATTATAATTTTATTGGTCATTTGCTTTAACAGCAGCTCTGAGAGTGTTGCTGACGTGTATGAAGTCGCACGTTAATAATAATGCACTTGTTTTAATACATTAACTTGTTCACAGGAATGTGCCACATTGTAAATGGTAAACATATAAAAACGTGACGTTATTTAACAAAGTATAGGAAAGATTTATCTATTCTTTATGGAAGAAGTCTCGGGTGTCAGGGGTGTAACATGTGGTTCAAAAAGGTAGGACAAAAGTGAACGTCAACATTAAATTTATTAGGGACTGACTTGACGTAGGGCAATCCAGAATTATAAATTGTAATAAATAACAAGAAATCAAAACCAGGAAGTGTATAGACGTAACTCATGAAAACAAAGGCTCAGACTTATGCATTAAGTCTTTGCAATAATTCATATACAATTGAGCAAACGAGACAAGAACTAACACGAAACAGGTGCACACAATAGGATAATATGCTAATGACAAGAAAGAGGCTAGAGGCAGGATCATGACATAAACTAAACCTGAAGTGAGCACATGGGGCTTGTGGCAGTGGGACCTACAACAGAAAAAGGGAATCAGTGACAAGAAGCTTTCCGCCATGCTTAGGAAATTTCTCAGCTGCATTTTTTTTGTCTATTAACTTCAAGAGAGAATCAAGTGTGTCTAGTGAGGGAACACCTGTTCATAGCTGGTATTATGAAAACATGAACCAACCAGACTTTCCACAAATAAGTATAACCCAGTAAAAAGCACAACCTGTCATTCATTACTAAATTACAAACTGCAATTCCTGACATATCAATGTTGTATAAAAAGATTAAAACACTACATCAGGTTGCATGACACCACCCTATTGTGGATTATTTTCCCATAACAGCATTGTGTTTTATATCCATGTTATAAATATTGCACTGTTTTAAGGCTTGAATAGCTTCCTGCATGGTGCACGAGTGCCAATTCATTTCATTAACACCCCGCGTTTACAAAATGCCTACATGAGAATACTTTGCAACTTCACACTCCAGGAGACAGCCTTGTTTCCTTGGCAACCATGATTTTTTTCATCTCTCTTTTCTTCTTTATCATAAGCTATACTCTTAGACCTGAGTGCATGCTACTTTTACGAAAGCACTCTTTGTTTTACCCTTTAATATAGACTTTGATATTAGAGTGCCAAAAAAATATAATATAGTTATAGACTGCAGAGACATAATAATAAAAAATGAGCTTGTGCGAAATGTCTCTTTCTTTTTTATATCTTCACAAAAAGCAATGCTTCAGAGAATATTAACACTGAGTTATTTTGGCGGTCTAGATGCAGAAGATGGCTAGATGGATAAATGGCTCTTGGCTGGGTTTCTGCGTGATTGAAAATGTAGAAATATGGATGACTAGGTTACATAATTGAGCAGCTGTGCTTACAGGAATGAGTCGGAAGCTCGTGGCTGGCAATTAACTTCATTAGCATGCAAATCCATCACATACTTAATACACCTTAAACAACATCATTTAGTTGAGAAATACCAGTAATTTACCTCATAAAATCTCAGAATAAGATTGTATTTGAAATGATGATTCATATGCTTCTCAGTTTAAGATGTCTCCCAGTACATTTGAAGATTTTAATAAAAAGAAATGTGGTACTGAGTCAGAAACCACACTGGGAAGGTGGAGATTTGAGACATTTGAGATTATTAGCCAAGGAAAGTGTGATGGGTTTGCCATGCCAGTTGTATTGTGATACCTGGTGGTTGTGGATGTCTATGACTTGTAGCTCCAAGTCAAAACTCTTGAAGCAACTATTCAAAAGGTGCTGTAGACTCATGGGCCACACGCATTTTCTCTGGCCCACTTTAGAGGAAAGAAGAGCAGAGGGAAAATGGATTTGACAGGATTTTACAGGACACAAGATATCCTTTTCATGTATTTCTTACTACTCCTTACAAAACATTAGGCAATTTGTACAACTCTTGCATCAAACCAAGTCCTTTTTGTCATCCATCCCTCCATCATATTCATCTCTTATCCAATAAGAGTCGCGGAGAATCTGGAGCCAATCCTAGCTGACTTGAGATGAGCGGCAGGGTACAAACTGGACAGGTTGCCAATCAATTGTAGAGCTAAGACAGAGATGAACAACCATTCACACTCACATTCACAATTTAGAGTAATCAGTTGACCTAATCCGCATGTCTACGGACTGTGGGAGGAAACCGGAGCACCTGAAGGAAAGCCACGCAGGCACAGGGACAACATGCAAACGCCTGGGTTCGAACATAGAGCCTTCTTGCTGCGAGACAACAGTGTTAACCACTCTTGAAATGTTATTATTTACATTTCTTCTTCTAATAATGTAATATGCTTATTTAAATTGTTTGTATTGCATTAGCCTATATAATTAAACTGATATTTCCTAGGCCAGTTTTGGCTGGGTGTGTCTCAACATAGACAAGACTCCTGGATTACACTTGAACAGATTTTTTTTAAATATATATATTTCATGTATTCCTTTAAAAAGCAGCTTTCAGACTAACACTCATACAATGCATTCAGTGTTTATGCAGAACCAGTCTAGATCCCATCTGCTACTTTGTGCCACTCATTTGTAGGAAAGAAACATGCACATTTTGCTCCTTCTTATTAATGGGCAGTAATCGCTTTTTAATGAGATTTCTTATATAGCTCCTAACAAAGAGTCAAATCTTGACTCTACACACTTTCCCTACAGTTTATTTCACTCCTCTTACGGTCTCTGGCTTTTTGGTTTTGGCTCAGAAAAAAAACCCTATAGCTATATTGGACCTACGCCTCAGTGAAGTGTGATCATTCACAACGCCAACGCAGAAAGTAGAGAGGCTGCGGGGCGCGCATAGCAGCACGTGCACGAGCATTAGGCTGGGGTGAGCGGTTCAAAATTTTACTCACGCGTTCCCTTCTCAGCAAGGAATTTCAAACGTTTATCATTACAGTGGCTAGTGTGTGATAACGTTGAAGATGTTTCGCCAGTCATAAGAAGGGCTTCATCAGTGTGGATCTGTGGATTTTTTAAGATGAAAAAGATTTTTGTCGCACAACTGCAGTGATGAAAGTGAGATGCAATACAATGAATTACATTTACTTCTGATACAATTAAAGTCTGTGTTTAATTCATTCAAAGGAATTATTTTGTAGCTGTGCCATGAGTTTTGCATAATCCTATGGCATTCTCCTATTTGAGGATTTTAGATGAGCATCATTGCAGTGGCCACAATAAAAAAGTTTTATCTGACATTTTTGGTCACGATGGCACTGAAGGTGCCCAGGTGAGCATCACATTATGTGTTCTAAAACCGCTGATCCCAATTTACAAGGCAAAAAATTATTTTACGATGTGAGATCTTTTGTCTGCAACAGCAAAACATGGCTGAAAATCTTACATAGAGACAATTTTGGCAGCTTGGCATGTTTGGGGCATGAAATCCCTAACTTTCTGATTAGTAACCCAGATCCTTAAACATTGACAGACATTAGTAAGACAGGTGATGGCAAAAATTGGTTATTTAATCATTTAAGCTTCAATATTCTGTCAACTGATTTTGCCATACGAATAGTGTCACCATAAAACACCTTTATGACGCTTCCGCTGAGAATGATTACAATTAGATGCTAGTAATAAGAAGGAAATGACATTTAAACTTATGAAACTGGATCAGGAACTCTTTTTCCCCTCCTGCAGTAAACTTTATCTCAATGCCGTTCTGCTATGATATAGTCCAGGTTTTAAACAGAAACTGGACAAATAATGATTCCAATTTCTCCCATTAGTTGTCGGTATCCAATAAAATAAGCATTATCAAACAGTAAGGGCTGATTACTCTGTTGATGTCCTGTGTGGTTATATAGGTTATGGAATTGCAATGATTACTCTGTTGACCAGCTATGAACATCATTACAGTGCAAACATGTTATTTGACATATGTTTTTGAACAATATTTATAAAAGGTGTATAAACGGTACAGACCTGCTGTGTATGTGTGTTATATTAAACATCCGCCAATAAGCATTCATAAGTGGTTAAATATTTCATGTGGGGCTCAACCCCCCCCCCCCCCAAAAAAAACAAACAAACAAACAAAAAAACACCACCACGCCACCCCCGATTATGCACCGTTCGTCAAGATGCATACGTCCATATGTGGCAAGGGAAAGACAGGCTCGGCAAAATTATGTACCGGTTAGCCCGGCATACCAGGCCAGCTGTCAGCAGCACCGCGGACAGCAGCTCGGGTCGCTCGCGCCGCATCGACTCTCACAGCGGACACGCAGCGTCCAGACAGCGCGTCGCACATTCATTTTCTTCTTGCAGGAAATAAGGCGTGAAATAGCATGACTTTTGCCTGGGTGAGCCGGAAAGCCCGGTTAATGGGAAGGAGGTGAAGCAAAAGCCTGCACTGCATGATAAATGTATAGCATCAATGAAGCAAAGCGGTTCTAACCGTGTAGCTGTTACGCGCAGACGCAAACGGAGCGTCGGACCAGTGACCGTGTGCATTCCGCCGCAGTGAGCATGAAGCTCGCACCCGGGATTTTCCACCTCTGAACACAGTGCTTTCCTGATCCGTACAGCACCTACCTGAGTAGTACTTGCCACCATGCGCTTCTTTGTGCTCTTCTTTCTGCTCTCCTGCTTCTGCGCTCTGGGCGGCTGCGAGACCAAAATCGTGAACATCGGCGCGGTGCTGAGCCAAAAGCGCTACGAGCAGGTGTTTAAGGATGCGGTGAACCAGGCCAGCGTGATGTACGGCAGAGACAGGTTTAAACTCAACGCCATCTCCGTCACGCACAAAGCCAACGCTATTCAGATGGCGCTGTCCGTGTGTGAGGACCTCATCTCCAGCCAGGTAGGTGCCTCCAGGCTCCAGCTCTTCCCCCCCAGCTATTTCCCCATCATTTATTCTCACCGATTTACAGGTAGGGAATAAACGCGCAGGGCATTGTGGGATAAAGAGCCCATAGAACTGGACTAGTGGTGAAGAAAACTTTTAACTTTATGCAAATGATCACTTAATTCTCATGCAGCTGATGGATTGATGCACATTTCCTCCCAGCTGATGGATGGATAAAAGTTACACTAAAAAAGGTTCAGTCTAGAATTCTCAAGGGAAGCCCTTAACGGAAGCTAAGGAACATTTAAGAATTATTTACAATATAGAAAGATGATAAAATCATGAATCACATAAAGTATGTGATGAATTAGATTCTTAGATTAGATCCCACATTAGATTCTTTAGGTCGCTTAAAATTGCATGTTATCTAAGTGTGGATGCATTGAAAAAATTACATATTTTACAAAGTATGCGTGTGGAAAAATACTTTTTATCAAACACATCAGTAGAATAATAAAAAGTAAAAAAACCTGGGGGGAAAATTCCAGTGTTTTCATAAAGATGTTTGTTTTCTATAACTATAGCAATATTCTTTAGGACTGTTATATCATGCAGGTGATTTTGGATGAAAAATGAAAAGCTAGTTTTAAATTTCAGATCTTTAGTATATTCAATACTAAAGAATATTAGATTTGATATAATATTTGAAATAGTCTAGAACAGAAATCAGAATAATAGTTTATGTTAAATTACAATAACAGCCTCAAGTGATCTTGAGGTCATTTCTGTTTTGTTATATTTTTCTTAAAAACAGCTATAATTGTGGACACTATGAATGAAAGGGTTAAAAATATATTGAAATATATAAATAAAGATAAAAAATTAACTAAGCATACATTATTTTGTGCTGAACGCACATTAATGAAAAAAAAACTTAATTAATTAATTAAATAAATAAAAAAATGACACTCTTAGGAATGTGTCTATTAAAGTGCACAAATACAAAAAATAAAAATAAAAAACAGCACCAGTATCTAATCATATGCAAAGCTAAACATATATAAACATGAATAATCTAAATATAAAACACCTTTTGAATATAAAAACACCTTGGATGCACTAATGTTCTTACATAATTTTAGTGCATATTTTAGTGATTGTAGCATTTCTATCTTACTAACACAAGTGATATCTACAATAATATCAGAATTTTACTACCAGGTTCATTTGCATTGAGAGGCTAATAAGCAATGAGTCAGATAGTGATTCATAAAGAACAATAGTGAGGAAATGTGGGCCAAACGTAGGAAAAGGTCAGAATGTGCTCATTCTTTTTTGCTTGTGTGTGCTGAAAGCTCAAAGCATTTTGAAAGTGGTTCTATTGATCAGTACACCAGTCAAACTGATCAACACATGACCCTCAGGTCAAGTGACACAGCGCTTTATAGTGATGCTCTCAAAGCTCACACTAGCTACAGCTATATGTGTGTGTGTGTGTGTGTGTGTGTGTGTGTGTACATACACATGATGTACTTATTAAAGAGATATTCCGACCATCTCTGATTGTAAAGTACAATAAATGTAGCTGTGCCTCATAACATAAATTAATATTTAAAAAGGTGAAAACAGCACACACACATTCATATATCTATTTTTACTTAATAACCTCATAAATCCTGTCCTTGTCACTAAGATGGTGCCATCAAGGGTACACTTTCTGTACCTTTTGTACCTTTAGTGTGTATTTTATTACCTAGAAAATTGCAGATAGCAAAGGGTAATTAAAAGGGTAATTACAGTTAAATTATTACCCTAAATCTTTTTGAAGGGTACATTATATCCAAGGGTACAAGAAACATTACACTAAATCCATTTCTTGTTTTCTTTATAAAAGCAACAGGATTATTAATTGTAGTGATTGAATAATATTCTTCAAGATGAATTAATGAATATTAAGTTAATGGGTTAAGCAATCTAATGACATTCAGAAATATGGCATTTCTGGAAGTCCAAGAAAGTAAAAAAATTGGGGGTATGGATGTGAAGAATTGCTTTTAACTGTTTATCAGAGTGTTCAAAGATGATCTGCCTGGCTTTATGTATCTTGGAGGAATGATATATTAGCCTTCACCCTAGACCAGCTATTTTTAGCCAGGGACATTAGAGAACACATTGACTTTGGTACTTGGACCCCTAAATATAATGACTTTGATGTGATTTCAACCACTGTAATAAAATAAAAAAAATTCACAGATCACCTCGCTATGCTTCATGGACCCCTGGGGACCACTGCCATAGCTGACTGGTAGCTGGAATAGCAAAGATCTAGCTAGTGGGTGGGAATTGACTACAATTGGGAGAAAAATGGGATCAAAACAAAATACTGAATTGCATAAAGCACGACACATCATCTCTCACTGCATGGAGGACACCAGATCTGTTTACCGTGGCTTGTTGTTTTTCACCCGGAGGCAGTATGTTGATCACGGTCAATGTTTGTTCGTGACTGGGTGCAGTCCAGAGTCAGCACTAACTATGATAATGCTGAAGAGAAAATGCATGTTTTTGCAGCATGCTGTCAGCCTGTAGGGGATTTGAAGCTTCCTGTGGTAAGAACACAGCTGTGTTCAGACAAAACCAACTAGGTGTAAAATTAATAGCGCGTGTGTGTTACAAACTGTTATATAAGGATGATTGTCACAGCTAGTTAAACTTGAGTGGAACTCTAGAGATGAATAAAGAGCATTGCCTCGACATCACAAGCGCTTGATAATATTAATCTGTGAAGATGAACGCAAATGAATGTGATATTAAGTGTTTAATTCCAGAATGAATACATTGGGAACAATTCTTTTACTGAATAATACTTTGGATGTCATTAAATGGTTGTTAGAACAACTCAAAGTTTTAGGAGAAAAGAATAAATTATTTAGGCACTGCTGTTGTAGGAAAATAATCAGCGATTTGACGGCCTGACGAAGCGGAGTCACCTGCGGTTGATTATTTTTCATTATACAAGTTAGTTCCAGTCCGCTAGTTTGATTGGTCAAGCTATTGGCGTTCCAAGAGTGCTGATATTATCACTCTGCTCGTCTGTGTCCAGCACATAAGATTCTACTTCCTAGTTCAAAAAGGTTACTACAGTAGAGTTAGGCAATTCATCAGCAGACATGGCAAATGATACTTTTTAGGAACATAACCTTTGACTTAAAATATGAAAGCTTGTCAGATGAAGATTAAAAAGAAGAAGGGAACGCCAGTTTTACTGGATGCACCTTTAACATCAAATCAATGTGAGTTAGCTAGCTAGGTAACCATCATGCTAGAAACCGAATGAAGCTTATTTAGGTTAAATTTTCACTTACAGAGAATAATGTTCACTTACGTGCTATAAATGTTCGTAAATGCTGGACTGATATTTTTTGACATTTTGCCATTTCTTGTATTTAAAGTCATTCATATTCATTTAAAGAAAATATCAAAGCAATTAATTACACAAAAGCAATGTAATAAAAAAGGTATCACTGGACACACAAGCAGACTGCAAAAAGAAGCATCCTGGGTTTTGCAGCGAGCCGACAATCTCTGGGGAGCAATGTACGAAGGAGTAGCATTGCATCATTAAAAGCCTGCTTGCGCCAAATTAAATTAAGAGCACTTTAAGCACTCATACGGTGGTTGATGATGCCATTTAGAAAGTGCTGAAGTCATGCTTTCAGTGCTGGCAGACTCTATAGAAAATGCACAGTAATTCCTTAATGTCCTAAACCTCATTCATCTTAGCTCTCAAAATTAAAATGCATTCATTTTCTCTTTTCCCCACTCTCTGTTATTTCTTAGACAAATATATGTACATATTTTGGAGGTTGTTCTTATGCTACATTCAAAATATTTATATAGATATTCTTCATAGTTTCAAGCCCTTTCTATTTTTTACCACTTTACCACTGTGCATCGATCTGAGGGACGGACGGTTCGTAGCAGATGGTACAAAAGAGTTGCCTGAGAGCAAGTTGGATGGAAAAACCTCACTTGAGGCCCAATCGTACAGCCTGTCAAGATACAGAGCCATTATGGCTACTCCTACAATCCAAAAAAACACGTTTTTTTGTCTCTTCCTGTTGTTTTTGTACCATATTTTCACTGAATATGGCCTTATTGCGAGCAGCTGGGGCCCCTTTGAAACAAACGTTGCCAAAGCAATATGTTTGTCATGCAAAAATGATTCTACGGTTAAGCATTGTTGAAGCATTGAGGGATTTTTACGTAGTATCGTTTGCCGAGATAAATTTCACACAATTTGTTGAGACATTCATTTACGTTAAAGCAGGACAGGGCCAGCTGGGATAAAATGTTCTAACAGGGTTATACCTGCCTTTTCTTTCAAGAAAAAAAATGATCACAAATGGTGTATATTTATCTTTATTTTTTAGCCCTCATATTCAGTATTGTACCCAAACATCATTGGACAGAAAACCTGAACATTTTGTACAACTTTGAAATCACAGGTGTCACTTAACCGGCATATCTAGGTCAACTATTTTTGTTTTCTCTTCTATTTCCTCATGTCTAGGAAAAAAAATCTCTGTGCTGCATGGTGCTCTATCTTCTTTTCTCAAACTGTCTACAGGTCTATGCGATTTTGGTGAGCCACCCTCCACAGTCCAGTGACCACCTCACACCTACACCGGTCTCCTATACTGCAGGCTTCTACCGTATCCCTGTGGTCGGCCTCACAACCAGGATGTCCATCTACTCCGATAAGGTTGGTGTTAGTGCATTTGGGTCAAATGAAATAGACAGTAAATGGGCTTGTTTAGCCTGACCACGTCAGTTTTAATAATATTTTAATAGCATTTTTAAAGTTATTTAAAAAAAAAAATTAAAAATACCCTAACCCTAGTTAGACATGATATTTTAAGTTAAGTGTTGAAAAATAATAGGCATGATTGCACATTATTTACAGAAACTTTGATAGTACTCACTACTATTATTTTATTCTTAGCATTGTCTTGATATTTTACTTATTGTGGTAAATACTATTGTTTTGTAAATAGGTAGTTTTGAATTTTATGTATTTTAAAATTCTATGAACTTATAATCCATCCATCCATCCATTATCTATACCGCTTCATCCATCTGGGTCGCGGGGAAGCTGGAGTCAATCCCAGCATCTTCGGGCGCGAGGCGGGGTACACCCTGGGCAGGTCGCCAGTCCACCACAGGGCCAACACAGACAA
>JAQQZX010000011.1:20167157-20192683 GCA_030068355.1 Notoglanidium maculatum
TATATGTACTCTATATATTTTTGGTTATTTTAACATTTTTGGAAAGAGCATTTTCTAACAGTCAGAAATAAAACTGTAATTTTCCAGCAAGGGGAAGCCTTCAGGACTGAGTACTTTGCATTATGCCATTTCTCTTTAACTTGACAAGCTGTATTTTTTGTCAAATTAATTTCATGAAAGAGAACAAAGAAGCTCGTGAGGGAAGGACTACATACATCTAAACATAACATAAGTGAAACTTCTTTTAAAAGGAAAACACTGCTGGTTAAATGCTGTGGTATAAGAGGAAGAAAACACTCTCGCATGTGATGCTATTGGAAAATAATCAACATGGGGCTGGTAGCAGTGACAATGCTTCATGTCAGGCCGCATCGCACCACTCTGTCATTGATTATTTTACTAGAATGCCATGCCCCCAAGTGTTTTATTCCTAATGTAGCTCATCTATTGCTACACACAGTGTGACAGCTTCCTCTACTGCATCCATTAATAGAAAAAGATCACCATATAACCTGATAAAGTGGCAACCAAATGTCTATCCTGGAGGATTTCTAAAAGACTGATCAGAGATAACATCAAATCCAAGTCTACATATGATTAACCTAATTCTGAACTGCCTTAGGAGGTAACGTTGAAGGCACGCCCCTTCTGTGTTGGTGAAAAGGGTTACAGTCGCACTAATTACCCATGTCCTGTGTGTTTTCTGCTTCTATTTCTCTTCCTTGGTCTTTCTTTCTCTTCACAGCAGTACCCACCCACAGACATCACGGGCCAGCTCAACCTGTCCGACCCATCTGTCAGCACCGTGGTGTGAGACAGAGAAAGATGGAGCGGGGGATTGTTCATTTCTTAAAGACAGACACAGGGTGGGGGGAAATCCACATAGGAATTTCCCTCATCTTGAGTCACTTACGAGCTTCTGCACCTTTATGAAGAGAAGAGAGAGGAGCTGATCTTATACAGTGAACTTTTTTGGAGATTGACGTAGCGCTAGTACATTGCACTGGATTTCTTATAACACACACACACATCACACACACACTCAATACTGTCTTCACAAGTTGACATTCAAAACAGGACGCCACCTAAGGTCTCATTTAATCAATGATTTGTTTCAAAGTCTTTTGAGTATTTTTGTATAGGTTGGTATAGTGAATGCTCTTGCGTCTATTAAGTGCTGTACGTATATTTTATCTCTCAGAAAAAGAAACAAAGCAATCAGAGTAATTATTATTACCTATGTTTGTGCAGACCTCATATGTCTATAAACCTAACTGTACTGAATTTCAGGACTTTTCTGTTGATCTGCCTTTAACCGTATCAATTGCTTTCTCTTCTTTAATTGGTGTCTATTCTGTAAGTAAGAACGGCGTACGAGAGAGCATGCAAATACTATCTGAGTAAGAATTAGTTACATTTAGTGCATTGTCAATAGTGTTAATACTACTTGAAATACTATTTCTTATGATATAATAATACTGTATATGGCACTTTACAATGACATATGACCTTATTTTATGACCAAGTGTGCAGTTCTTGGTTTTGTACTCAATACTGTTTGTATACCTTCGAAAGCCATGCGCTCTATAGCAGTGAGCCATCTGCATGTTTAAATGCATGTGAAACTTCTTAGCCATGTCAAAAAAGAAAGCGCTCCCCCTTTTTGTTTCCTCCCGCAATACCAATGTTTTGCATATTATGATCCTCAAAGAGTATTATGTACATACTGTATCAGGAGTGACTTAAGACAATTAAGAATCTAACTACGTCAAGTTTGCTATGTAGAAAAACATCTTTCTCTGTCTCTCTGGTTGAAGTTCTTTCACTCTTTCTCATCCCCAGGCTCTATAAGGGGTGCATCAAACTGCCACGTTTTTTCATCCAACCATCACTTGGTGCCTCACGCGAAACCGTCTCTTCTGAGACCTTTTACGTGAGGAAACCCCAAGTGAGTTGCTTTGTATTTGACTCTGGTGCTGCATTTTTGTACACACCTACTGGTTAGATGCAAAAAACAGGCCGTTTCCCATGTTCTGGGGTTGAGAAACATTTGTTCTGTTGGTCTTTGACCTCTGACCTCTCATTGAGGAATTTTGGACCAGCAATGGGAATTATGTGAAACAGAAATGTGCTTGTTCACACAAGTGCAGGTGGACAAATGATTTGAAAATTCTTCCTTAAAGATAAAACGAATGCAGAATATATGAAATTGTTGACTGTCATAATTGTAATTAATCTTTTTTTTATTAGTTCTGTTCCTGAAATGGCTATTTTGGATTTTAAAAAAATTGCCTTTTGGTGTTACTCTTGACAAACCTAAGGACTGAGTATCATTTTTAAGCCCATCGTCTCTGACGGATGAGTGCATGCATGTTTTTGTTCATGTTATTTCAACCCATAGTTTGCATACCTGTAACACACTATTATATTTGCTTTCAGGTCTAATGCAGTGCAAATACATTTTGCAGTAGGCTGTGTTTTGTCTTTCTGGGGAACTTCATAAAGATATGTTCATTTTCCAGACAGCCTCTAATATTCTGTGAATCATGTATGTAGATTTGACTCTTACACAAAAACACAAGCTTTAACACATGTCCATATACAAACACTCACTTTAGATCTATTTAAATAAGAATTGCTGAATTGTTAAAGCAAACCTTTTGTTTGTATTTAGAATATGATGGAAATCAGACTTCTCTGTGCAAATTAAAATATGTGCAGATGACAAACTATCGTGAATGTGTGATTAATGTGCATAAGCAATGTACTTTTAGTTACTATTCATAATGTATATAAGGCAGAAATGTTAAAGTGAATAACCCACCATGAATAACTTGCACAATAATCTTTATAATTAATGTCATCTTCAGTGATATTATGTTGAAATGAAATCCTGGGTTAAGCTTCTTTCATAGGCATGTTGTCTGCTTACACTTTCACTTTGTTTTCTGCATACCCACAATGTTGTTCAATTACCAGCTGATAGCGGCAGCAGTGGGATTTAGCCATCACTTCATCTCTACCTAAAGAGAGTGATGCAGCGGGGCTTTAGTCCTTTAGTCTGTCTAGCTATCTCACCACCCTGCACACTCTGCTCAAAGAGATCAGCTTCCAAATCTTGAATTTTCATGATAATACCACCATCAGGACCATCACACTCATCAGTTGCATTTCAGTAAATCATTACCTGTCACATTGATGGACAGAGTTGTAAAAATTCCACCATGATCTAACTTCCATCACTCATGTTAAACGAATGAATACAGAGGGATTTTCTGCCAGTAAAGAGCTGCCAGAGTAATTTTGATTTTCGATTTCTGTGACAGAAGACAAATGGCTAGGCTGAATGCCTTATTCTGACAGATGGCTTTAAGAAATTACCAACAATGATAGAAAATTTGGTAATTTTCTAAAAATCGGTTAATGCGACCCCTGGTGCGTGTATATCACTAACTAGCTGAGTTGAATCTCTGCCATGACTCAGTTTGACTGCATAGAGTCCAATGTTTACTGTTACTACTTACTTCTGCACTGGATTTCTCTTAAATAGAACATTTTATGTCACTGAAAAATGTTGAGTGAGAGAAAAAACTCTTGTCCTGACACTATGGGTATTTCTCAATGTCAAGGATGCCTCCTTGGTAAGACGGGTCCTTCCAAGTCAGGTTCTTCAGATGCTAGGCAAGATTCCTTCATAATAGAACAGCCTAGAGGGTATGCAGGTGTGCGTGATTGAAAAGGTCCGGCCTTGCGCCTACATGCACATTGGATTGCGGGTGCTTCAAGAACGTTGAGGGTACACACATGCATCCTTGATAGTTCTATGAACAACGGACTCTAGACTTTGAAGGATTCCAAGCATCGGGAACAGACCTTCGGCGGGATTTGATGACGTGACATGTTTGAAATTGCGGCAGTTAAGGATGCTTCCTCGACACTCCCTTGTGTTGTCACACAGAAATGTGCCAGACATCTCCAGCTGTGACATCATCACAACACGACTACTCACTTTTCATAGGTACAGTGAAAATACAGTACTGACTAACAATAATCATTAAATACATCAAAGATAGTTCAATAAACATATTAAATGTGTTTCAGGGTGGAGTTTTCCTTTACTCTTATGCCTTATGTAGTGTGTTTACACAGTAGGGAGGACTTATGGGATTTACTCATAGATGTAGGAAGCACCTGCTCTGGTCCCTACCCAATTAACTTAACTATAAGGTACATTATGTTCTCTCTCTCTCTCTCTCTCTCTCTCTCTCTCTCTCTCTCTCTCTCTCTTTTACTCCCCCTACACACAGAGAAATATTTAGGGCGGTATTCACGCCTATAACTGAAACAGCAAGCGAAAAGGACACCACAAAACAGCTGCAACCCTCACAGTCAAAGAAGTCTGCTAAAGATCTTCCATTAGATCTCTTATACTGTAATACTTCGCTCTCTCCGAGGACACACACCTGAAATAAGCCTAAACTTTATTCCAGAGCGAATCATGAGGAACTAGAAGAGCTCAGGTAAACACTTTCGCGACTTTTCAATAAGATTATACACCTTATTTAGCCTATGATTTATGTTGCGCTCTGTAGAATCGCTGTTTACTTCCAGCAGCCGGTGAAACAGCGGAAATGGGAAAAGCGGAAATGGACTGCGGTCTGGAAACTTCTGTTGCTTTCTAATTGTTGATAAGGCTTTGAATGAAATTAAACCTACATAGTGTGTGCTTTCAAATGTCTCATTCGAAAATTAAGTGACAATAATTATCGTTTCATTGTGTCAAATTAGAGTTAAAACTCTTTATGCTATTCTGGGAATGATTATATTGGAGTCAGTAACCCTTGTGCTCTGTGGAGTAATATTACATCGCCAAATGAAATCCAAAACCACTTTGCCACTATAGAACTTTATTTGCTTTAATTAATTTAGCTGTGTAACTAAGATTAATAGAGATTATTTCCACTTCATTTTCTTCTAAAGGTAAATAGAAGGGAACATGGACTGAATTGGTAAACATGTGATGCTTCTGTCAGTACTGTTTGTATTGTGTGCCATGGTGATAAGATTTTTAAAATGGGCATTAAAAATTTATTATACTTTTTTTTATTATTATATATGAATAATAAATGCCATAGGACAAATACTTATAAGTGCGCACTCAAAAAAAAAAAGAAAAAAAAAGAAAGTGTCATTCTGTTGTCTCTGAGTTGTTCTGTGTGGAACCCTAGAACCAAGTGTTTCCATATCAGAAAGGATTCCAAACTAAAGCCTACTACCCTTAAATACACAAATAAGCACTTACAGAACACCTGAAGAACCATTTTCTTTCCCTGTAACATGTAGTGATTGGAGCATAATGGTTAACACTGACTACTGACTTCACATTCAGTGGCAGTAACTTAATGTTTTGACGCACTGCTAAATAAACCCTGTTTAATGCTAGTGTTGGATTAAAATACGACCGCATTCACCTGTATACAGCTAATTCCAGCCTTACACTAAACGACTTTTCAAACAATTGTCTCTGTTACATAGAAATTTCCAAACGTCGGAATAAAATCATGACAGTTTTGCCTTTCACCTCGATTGTTTGGCGTAAGGTGGTCAGGATAGCAGTCTTAAGTCAGTCTTTTTTTCATCTTGACATTTCAATAAAATAAAACAGGTTTAATATTATTTTTAGTCTTGGCTAGTGCAAATACTGACCCCGCAAGATCCCCAGGCTTCGCAAAGTCATGGATAATTGCTTGAAAAGTCATAGGTAAGCTATAAGGCCAACATAACCCTGTGACTAATAGTACATTGTCTTTAGATTTGAGTAGGTGTCAGATTTTAGTCTTTTAAAAGTCTGCTCAAAGTTTTCTAGTGTATGGTTAGGATACGATTGTGTAATTGAACAAGGTGGCGTTTTGTTGCTGTGTGATGCATGTAATGGTGTTTTGCAAGCTTCTGTTTTCCAGTTTAATGTAGGAGTTCAGGAATAAAAATGGATCAGATTCTAAGTAACTCTGACTCAGTGGAAGTACACAGGTCAAGAAAATGAACACATCATGAGACTAAAAAGCGAGGAGAAAACAAAATGCCAATGCCTGTAGTTTATTTTGTGCTCTATAGAATCACAGTTTAGTTACAGGAGCCATTAAAAAAAGCAGAAATTGACAGTTGTCTGGAATCTTCTATTGCTTTCTAATGGCTGATAAGGCTTTGTCAGCTATGACGTAACTATCAGTCTACAAGGAGAAACCAAAATGCTCAGTGGTCAGAGAAAATTAGTTTCATGTCAGTTTTTGGGTAGTTTTCCCATAATGTTTGGGAAACCCTGTCTTAATGATATAATTTTGATTTAACACACTTAGAGGCCAAGCACATGTGGACACATGAACATGACATCCATATTTGGGTCTTCTCCACACTGATGATACAAAGAAGCACACATTTGTCTGGAATGTCTATATATACTTTAACGTTTTGAATTCCCTTAACTGGAATTCTGTCAGAATTCAATTCTGTTCCAGCATGACAATGCCAGTGTGCACAAAGCAAGCTCCATGGAGAAATAGTTGGCTGATGCTGGAGTTGAAGAACTCGATGCATGCCATGCATCAGTTCCTGACCTCATTAATGCTTTTATGCTTGAATGACCACAAATCCCCAAAGCCACACTCTAAAATCAAGTGAAAGGCCTTCCCAGAAAAGCACAGGCTGCTATTGCAGCTCCATTATTAATGCCCATGGTTTTGGAATGAATGGGATATACAAGAAGCAAATAAGGGTTGCGATGGTCAGGTGTCCACGTACTTTTGGTGTACATACACAGTGTTTAGTTCACAAGAGCACAAATTCAGCTTCTGAATAAATCATTTATCTAGAAGGTTGAGGTAATGTGTGGATAAAGATTAAACCTACAATGGGCTTTCTCAAAATTCCTTATTCCTTCTTTCACACAACTGTAATTGTAGAGTCCAGAGGATCAATCTTTAGAGGTGTTAAATTATTAGCTGAGGTGTGTTACTGTAAACTGATAGGATGGAATGACACATAGAAAATCCTATTATATGAAAATAACCAATGACATGATGCGGAATCACCGTTCCAACTGTTCCAAGGTTATTTTACTATAACGGAAAAAAGTGTTTTAAAAAAGGCTACTTTTTAATCTTTTTACAGTTACGTTTAATCTTAATGTTTGTGAAATGTCTGTGAAACAAGTCAGTTCAACTGAGAACCTGAAAGTCTTTCACACTGAAGTCTTTTCTGTGTCAGAAACCTGAAACAACGGACAATGGCGACACCTTCCAAAAATACTAAATGGCCCTTTTTAAGAAAAACATATATCAGCAATTTCATCTTTTTAAGAATCCGATTATGTAAAGTATCCCTGTGTAAGATGTTAATAAAGTAACAGTGATGTATTGAGCTCACTAATGAGCACATTAATGTTGTACATAAACTCCTGAAGCCAGTTCCTATGAACATTTGAAGTTTTATGAACAAATCAGTGCAGATTTCAACAGAAAAAATCAAATCTTTAGCCTGTACGAGCCTGTAATGTATTTTGTTTTTGAACCGCTGCATAATTTGATTCATGCAGGCTAATAAAGAATGTATATACAGCTGAATGACATTTGTAAACAGATCTGTTTTGAGTTGTCCTGCTTTATGATGCATTATGCGGTAGAACATATACTTACATTATTTTTTTTTTTTTTTTTTTTAAAGTTAGCTCTGTTTGTGATTCTATAGCAGTATACTGTAATTCATTTAGTTTGGGACGTGGCAGTGATGGATGGGTAGGAAGAAGTTCTGCAGAAAAAGAATAGCTTAACAGCTCATTTAAAAAGTTTGGGGACTGGTTCAAAATTCGCAGTTGTGAACTATGAACATGAACTGGTTCAGTTTAACCTGTGTGAACGGAACTTGAGTTATTTCCTGTTAAGTGTGAACTTGCACAACACGCAAAAATATGCACAAAAAGCATACTCACACGCATACTAAGTTAACCTTGTACATGAATTGCTTTTTCCCACACGTAACATGTTTGTTGTATTTCGGCAGTAAGTAAAATATTAATATTTTTGTGCCTGAGACTTCCTGAAATCTATACTTTTTAAAAATTGATTATATATCGAAAGTTAAGTGTAAGTTAAAAATGGTATGTTTCTTCAGGTTGCGAGATCTCCAGGTCATCCTCCATTTGCACGCCGAAAGGATGGGAGAAGATCAGCGATGGCTGCTAACACTTGTCTCACCTCCCCACACCAGCTGGCTGAAAAAGTGTCTTCAGAATTATTTTGAGCCTCGGTCTGATGAGGAACGTGGAGTTCACACTGATCATGCGACACACCATTCCTTTTACTCCAGAAAGCTTTTAATCGTGGCTTTTCTTGCCCTGCTGGCTCTGGCTGTCATGGGGCTTCTGCTGTTCTGGAACTACCAGTGCATCTTTGTGTGGCGCCTGTGCTATGTAGATGATGAAGTCTCCAGCTTCTCTGATTTTGAAGGCAAATGAAGGGCACTGCGAGGGAAGGAAATGTATCTAAAGCAGACCCTTGGGTTATGCAGTATAGGTAGAAATGTCTTTGTAGTTAATGGAAATGTAATGATGCATGGAAGTCTAATCAGGGGTTTTGCACCATTGATGCATTTGTGCTGCTGCTTCCTTTTTTTGTTTTTGTAAGTGTAGTTGTGCAAGACATCGTAGTGATCTTTATAATGACAATAATTCACTCAGTGTACTTACTGTGGTCACAGTTTAGCCTCGCATTTATTGTAATCTGTCAGGTTGCCCTGCCTTGGATTAAAGTTTGTGAGATACAGACTGGAAATAAGTTAAAGGATTAACCAAAATAAAGTGTCCAAGTGAGATACTGAGCCACCACAAGTGACAGATTCAGCGTGAGCTTTGGCACTGATTCTACAAGTCTCTGACACTGCATAATGAACACTGTTTTTCCAAATGATTTTTGTGTTTTGATGACAGCGTCATCAAGCACGTTATATCTAGCACATCATTTCAGTGTATTAGTTTGAGCTCCGGATACTTTGAAGGCCATAGCATATGATTTTCATCATTGTCCTCCTCGTCAAACGATTCAGTGGACCCTTGTGCGTTGTAGACGGGATGGGGGCGGAGTCATGCTTTGAGACCACGCCCATCCGGAAAGAAATATTTCATTAAAGCTGATCAGTCAGAAGAACTTTGGATGGATTTGTGATCACACTTCCTTCTAAAGGAGACAACTGGCTCTGAACTATGTCAGCAAAATAAATAAATGCCCCCACAGTGTTACAGAAACACTGTTTTTTTCCTTTTCATTCATATAAAGCTTCAATTAAATTCGCACACGCTGTAATGACTATATTGCAAACACTGCCTTTTCATGATTTTGGACTGAAATCTGCCTGATAGCAACTTCCTCACAAGAGGGAGGTGATGACCTCAAGAAAAGCTTGTGAAATCAAAATTGCGAAGCCACACAAGGGTTCAATTTGTCCCTCTTGATTTGAATAGATGGCCCCTTCCTGTACTTATTCTACCCTTCGGTCTCAAAGATGTTCGAATCATTTTAGTTTGTTTGATGATCTCAGTTAAAGGTTTATAGGCACTTCGTCAAGGTGTTGGAAAAGCATACTGCTGCAAATTAGACATGCTTCCTCTAATTCAGCTAGAAATGAGACTCAATCTAAAAATATACTTCAGCATTCTGAAATATTTTAGATGTGCGAACAGAGTGGACATGGCTTTGTATGTGGTCATGTCTTGTGCATGTATACTGGTGTTATTCATCTGAGTGCAATAGTTTTCACACCCTCATAACAAGACGGATAACTCTTCCATTGTGCAGGAATTATTTGGCATTAAAAAATAATCACGTTTGCATATCCATGTCTAGATTCAGCATTACAAAGTAGCAGGGGTTTTATTGGATAGGGGGGTTGGGGTTTTTTGGGTAGGGGGGTTGGGGTTTTTTTGGGTAGGGGGGTTGGGTTTTTGTTATAAACCTACACTGTGCAAAGTTTTGTATTTATTATTATTATTATTATTATTATTATTATTTGCTGTTCAGATTTTCTCCAGTTCAATTCATTCAAACTCTACTGCCTACATACATACCACTGCTTAGTTTTCAAGATGGACACACAGCTTTCAAACAAGACCTTTTTACCAATCATATGTTTTGTTATGCAGTCCCTGCACCAAACCTGAGCAAGTCTGGTCATATGTGTTCAGAAAAAAGTGATGGAACACCATGAGAATATTATGACAATGTCACATCATATCACAGAGTCATGTGGAATCGCAGATAAATCCAAATGTTTCACAGCCTGTATGTTTTATTATGAAGTATAGATGTGAAGCTTACTTGCTGAAAGTAGTCGTACGTAGAGATGGCTCCAGCTTTCCTGTGTGATAATTGCAGATACTCATCATCGCTTAAATCTTGGCCTATGTACAACAATGTGCTGTGGTGCGGAGTGTAGGATGCGTGTGAAGTGTTTTTTGGCTTTAGTTTGTGATAGAAATTCTTTCAGAATTATAGGTTATATTATTATAAACATAATGATATTGTTACAACTGACTGCAATAGTTTTCACACTGGAATGATTACATAAGCAAGATGTTTTATGAGAGGTTTTCCAGATGTTTCTTCATTATCATGTGTATCACATTGTTAAAACCTTCAGATATTAATAAATAAATGAATCAATATGCGAATCAATAAATAAATGATCAATAAATGAATATTTAAATTTGATTAAATTGTGGACTTTTATTGCATTTGCCTTTAAGGACCTTTTCATGTCTCCGACTCTTTCTTTTGAATTTAAAAATAGTAGTTTGTATCTTCTCCATCTATGATTATTTATGATTATGATTATTATTATTAATAATAATAATAATAATAATAACAATAATAATAATAATGTTTTTGTTGTTTGTTTGTTTGTTTGTTTGGGTTTTTTGTTTTGTTTTATCTCTATTGTTCTTTGTTTGTGCCTAGGTTGCGTTTATTTCATTTCTTGTTGTTGCTTTTAATTAATTTATTTATTTACTTACTTGCTTTGGTTGCTTTCAATAGTTAGCTTGTTTATTTCTTTCGTTATTTTCCTTTCATTATTTGGCTGTGCCTAGTTTTTATTTCTTCCATTTCTGAAAGACAGCTGTTTTGTTTGACATACTGATACTGATATCTTTGGATACACTGTGAAAGGTAAACCTTCTTTCATAGTTCATCAGTTTTGTCTTTCCAGGATCTTAGCAGTAAAGACAGGAAAGACAGTAAAGACAGCCATGAAAACAGGAAATCACAGCACTAAAAGCACAGCAGAGAACTCCCCAGGTGACAAAATTAAAAAGTAGAAAAGAAATTCAGCTCGCTCTTATTCGTCCCATGTCGCAGCCTGTGGGAAGTCTTGCTTGAGGTCTGTACACAGTTAAATGGACCAGTGGAGCTAAATTGGCTCCTGCTTGGAATGGAAACTGCACTATTCAAGGGAATCCGTCTTTGTCAGTTTTGCTTTGGAGCAGAAGCAGTGTAAATCAAGATGCCTGAATACACTGAGCAGGGGAGCTTGGCTCTATCTCTCTCTCACACACACACACACACACACACCAGCACACACTGTGCCTTACAAGAACAGCTTAGACTTTGGATTCAACCCAACCATATCAATTCACTCTTTAAAACAGTGCAGGCATTTCAATGGATGGCTAATCCATGGACATTAGTACAGCCTGTTCCATGACTCTTAATGATTATCAAACAGTATCTGATTAGATTCTGACAAATTCCTGTGAATTTTATGGAAAGATGTAGGAAAATACATGATATTAATCTGTATAATTGTGTTCTGCTGAACATTTCTAAGCTCAGACAAAAGTTAAATAGGAGTGACACATGTTGTCAGCTCATCAAGGTGGGCGGGGCTTATCTCATCTTCATGCTAAATTTCATTTCCATGCTTTTGGTTTCTTTTACAGGTCACAAAAATTCATTTTTTCGCTTTTTCGGAAGCCTGTTAAAGAAACAGAGACAATATATTACATAACTTGATAAAACCTCTTGCAAAGCTGTTGCGCATTTCTTCCTTTCATGTCAGTAGTTTTCTAGAGGTTTATCTAGTGAACGCAACATGCAAAACACGGAAGTATGCTTCAGCGTCGGCCCTATTCAGACGGGATCAGTTTCGAATGTAATTATTACCACTGCTTCACTGTGATCTCAATGTGTGTAACAGCACTTATAACGCTTTTATTGTTAAATTCTTTTCAGAGCTCCATTGCCTCACATTTAAACACGTGTAGAGTGAAAAAACAAAGATGACAGGAAACCACCCGTGTTAAAGAACAGGAACGAGCAGAGAGGGCTTTATAAAGTCATGTTTAGCTCCTGGGAAATTACCCATCTTGGCTTTGTATTTTAGTTTTGGAAAAGGACCAAATTAGACACCTCTATATAGCTTCTACCAGCACATAAAGAACACAGAGCTCATCTAGGATGACGACAGGTCAGCCAAAGGTCAGTTATGCAGATCACAGGGCGTGACAGCATGAGAGAAGGCCATGGAGTGGCTCTTTAATGTTATGCATTCAGCTCCACCTGAAAGCAAGCAGACTTTATTTGGTATAGTCCTACGCTTAATCTCTGAAGCCACATAAAATAGATATTCTTACAGTATAAAAGATTTTGCAGCTGATGATTTATCACTGATTTCCACAGTACAGTGCAGAGAAATAAAAATCAGACAGTGCATGGTTTTTTATACAGAGATTGTTTCAATAACCTTCTGTTCTATGAGGATTTAATTACAAGAAATAATTGCCGTCTCACAGCTCCCAGGTCCTTGTTTCCCTGTTTTTCTGCATGAGTTGTTCTTTTGTTTGCGTGGGTTTTTTCCTGGGTTCTCTGTTTTTTTTCTACATCCCAGAAAATAACATGGCTATAGATGGTTACATCCCATCATCTCTAGGTGCGAATGCATGTGAATGTGATCTATAGATCTATATCTCTAGCTAAATTTTCTTAGGAATTTCAGGTTCAGGATTATATGAATGCATGTAACCTGAAGTTCATATATCTACAACATGCATGTATAAAAATAAAAATCTAGGGGACCTAATAACTCCATTGGGCAGCCCACAGAAAATACATTTAAAAAAGTGCTTAAAAATGTTATAGGTCCAGGATTATAGATGCACATAATCTGAAATGCATATCTGCATGGATAAAACATAAAACTACCGAATAATTGCAGCATGAACAGCCTATATTAAATGAAATGAATTCAATTCAATAAATTGTTCAAAAGTATGCTTCACGCGAATTATAATTATAATTGCTTATTTTATTTTGTTCTTATAATCTAGTAATCTAATCTGATCTAGTCCACTCAGACCTGAGATCGGTCATTTTTTACTGATTAGGGCTGAGCTTCCAAGTTCAGTGTGATGCTCACTCACTCATTTCACAGTGATCTTTGTGCTGCGATGCTGTTGGGAAACTCGGCCCAGACTGTCTAATGTAACAGTCATCGCACTGAATAGGGAGGCAGTGCATGGTGCAGCATCAAGACTAGCCCAGATCCCCGTTAGACTGTAAGCTTAGGAGACAAAATGGACACACGGCTCAGTTTGACCGTCGCCTCGGCTGCGCTTCTGCTGTTCGCTGCTGTGGCTCTGCTCCTGCTCACTGTGCACGTGGAGGAGATCCAGGAACCTCCACAGTATATGGTAATATCTTACTTAAATCATAGTCTAACACTTTCTATCTCTTCTCTTATCCTTGATGCATTTTTCTGTCAGTGGAATGACTTTTCAATAACTGTCTCACTTGTAATCACTTATGAGAGTTTCAGTTTGCTGATTAAAGACTGGCTGATATTTTTTTTAAATGCATCCATTTTGTTATTGTTATTTATGCATGTATGTGATTAAAGAAAGGCAACTTTTTGGTTTTTGATATGGCTGATAATGTTCTTAAGTGCATCTTTGTAATTGTCAGAAACAATTATATATGTATTTATGTCTCTGGTCCATCACCAGCTTACAGTTTCACTTTAGCGTCTCTTTCCACTTTTTTTTTTTTTTTTTTCAATTTCCTAGAGGTCTATATTGTTTTCCTGATTGCAGCATGCACAAAAAGTATGCATAAGCATTAGTTCAGACTGGATTTTACCTGTACTTATTACCAATGTGATCTTAATGTGTTTAAAACTTTTATTGCTAAGCTTTTATTGTTAAACACTTTCCAGAGATCCGTTGCCTCACAATAAATCACATGCAGAGTGAAAAACAGAACACTTTTCTTTTTAACTTGAGCATTATTTAGTGGTGGAAAACATTAGAATGAGTTTGATAGAAAGAAAAGAAAAGGGGGTAAAAGAAGTAGACATGGTTCTGCCATGGATGCAGGATCCAGGGACAAAGTGCTCTTTTGTAAAGTGGTGGGAAAGCAGCTTTTAGTTGCATGAAGAAAGGATTTCTATCATACTGAGGATACTCGTTTCCGATGGAAACTTCCCAAAGGAGTACAGCTGTTCAGCCTGCATGCTTGTATGATACCGTGAATGCATCCAGTACATCTGCTTTACGTCTCCCTTGATCCTATATTTCTTAGAATGCCAAATCTTTTATTATGGGTTTCAGTCTCGCATGCCAGAATTGAAGGAACGCACAATAATGCATGAAAGAAAGTAAGAAAGAAAGAAAATTAATTCATTTCATCATTTATCATCAACACACTGTGTGTATTTCAACACTTGGAGAGATAAATGCCATAATATGTGAGTTCTAAGCACAATTGCAGCTCATAACTGAATATTAACATGCTCTCCCCATTTGCCCTGTGGCAGTATGGGATTGTTCTGGATGCTGGTTCCTCTCACACGACCATGTACGTGTACAGATGGCCGGCGGACAAACAGAACGGCACCGGTGTGGTAACCCAGCACAGCGAGTGCAAGGTGAAAGGTCAGAGAATGCAATATATTGTCTCAGTGGGCAAGAGGACATGAGTAAGGAATAAAACACTTGAGGGCATGCAGTTTGAAGGAAAATAATCAACAATGGCTTGGTGTGACGTAACTCTGCATGAAGCAGAATAACTGTTACCACCATGGAGCTGATTATGTTCTAATAACAGCACATCCTGCGGTGTTTATACCACAGCAATTTACAAATGGTTATAATTTTTTATTTATTAGTCATGTTTAATGTTATAGAAGTAAGTTAGCCGCTATAACCAATTTCCTCACCAGCCTCTCTTTTGCTACTTGTTGAATTTAATAAGACAAAAAAAACAAAAAAAACCCAGCATTTTGTAACGATACAGCGAAACCAGAAAGTGCAAAGAGGAAAGAATTACACTGGAGACTCCTTTCATAAATGTGTGAATAAATATCTCCATCCAGAAAGCTTAACCGTATCAACTATGACACTGTTTACTTTATTAACTCTTTTTACCAGAGGCCAAAAACTGGAATTTCTACCCGTTATTGGAATTTTGCATGTTCAGCACGCAAAATAATTTTCTCTATTATTATAGGCTCATGTGACATTCTGAGCTTAAAGAACTTGTATTTTATATTCTTTACCTGGCCTAGTAGTTTTAAATGTCCTCATTTTATTGTGGCAGTTCTATACAGTGTATAGAACAAAAACAAAACTGTAGTTGGTGTCTACAGAGTCACAATACTTTACATGCACTAGCCCAGCTGCGTCCTGACTAATATAATAACAGCAATAATAATAATGATTCATTTGTTTATATTGATTGAAAATGTCTGAAAATCCAAGAAAGGGTTAAATAACAGCACATTTTTAATCTGTTTATAATTAGCATTCGATTATGTAGGGAGTCTGTGGCCTGTGAAGTAGCTTTTTTATAGAAATGATAACACATTTTTTTTAATGGTCCTACAATTTCAAGCTGAATACCACCTAATATTGATGTTTTCATCTCTCATCATTTATCCTATAGATAATGGCTTTCTTTTTCATATAAACTAGAACTACCAGTGTTGATCCTGAAGCTAACTTTAGCATGCACATCTCTTCATCACTGTGTTATTACCCAACCCTGAGATTTATTTATTTATCTTTACATTTTTTTTGTTGTTCCATGTTCATTTGAGCCACTTTGGCACTGTTATGCACTACAGGCGGAGGAATTTCTAGCTATGCTGGTCATCAGGGGGCTGCAGGCCGCAGTCTGGAAGCTTGTCTCAAACAAGCCATGGTGGACATACCCCAAGCACGGCATCACCTCACACCTATTTACCTCGGAGCTACAGCAGGCATGAGGCTCCTGAAGTGCGTATGAGTGACAACCATATTGTTTCTATTTTGAAAAGGATATTAGCTTCATCTTGTCATTTTTTTTTTTACTTTCAGTATCTCCAGCCCTGAGAAGTCAATGCAGGTTCTTCAGGAAGTGGAACAAAAGATCAAATCTTTTCCTTTCAAATTCCAAGGAGTGAGAATCTTGAGTGGGAAGGAGGAGGGAGCATACGGATGGGTCACCGTCAACTATCTGCTGGAAAACTTCATCAAGGTTTCTGATTGTTAATAATTTCTTCCATGGTTCCTGAGCATCGTTGTGTTTTGCTTCTAATTGCTCTCACGTGTGCAACTAGTGTCCTCTAGTGGTCCAGGCAGGTTTTTCATTTGGTTTCTCCATCAGTATGGTTTTGTAGGCCGGTGGTTAAACCCAGGCAGACCGACGGTTGGTGCTCTGGACTTAGGTGGAGCGTCGACTCAGATCACATTTGTCAACCAGGAGGAAGTGGAGGATTTGAAGAACCGCATGATTTTGCGTCTCTACGGCCAGGACTATTCTCTGTACACACACAGCTACCTGTGCTACGGAAAAACTGAGGTTCTGCACCGGCTTCTGGCCCATCTGTTTAAGGTATACACTAGGGTGAAGACCACCTAACTTCTCTTTCATTGTATATTACGTTGTCCTGGATTTCTAAATGTCTGTCCTTGTTCTGTATTATCAGTGCATAATCTCACCTGAACTGCTGCTGTAATCATAAATACTGTCCTGTACTCATCCCAGTATTCACAATCTGCTCAAACTGAACATTTCAACACACTTAATACTATACTTAATTCTACACCTGTATAGTGTATATAATGGTTTATAATCCCATTACCCAGTGTCACTTTCCAAGTTTTTCTTTGCCACATGTCTGGTTTGCGCATTAGGAATCTAGATCTGTGTCCGGATTTCTGTAAAAATGCTTTTTGTGACAATGTGAATTGTTCATACAAATAAATTGAGGATCATGTGTTCACACCCAAAAAATAACTACAAAATGTAATTATTAAAGGTGTAATAATTAAGACACTTTACACACTGCAGCGTTAACAGTCAAGGATGCTTCTGTCATTGATTTTATCTGTTTACTGCTCATGTTTTTCAGACCCAGGCCAGAACTGAGATTGTGCACCATCCATGCTTCCCTTCAGACCACAGAGAGACCCTGAAGATGAAACAAGTGTTTGAGTCGCCTTGCATTAATCCACAACGTCCTACATTATATAACCCTGAGACGTCAGTGATCGTACAAGGTACAGGCAGCTACCAATACTGCCTGGGGAACATATCCGAGATCTTTTCCTTCCAGAAGTGTCAGTTCTCCCAGTGCTCCTTTGATGGAGTCTTCCATCCCAACATCAGTGGCAGCTTCATGGTACAGTATGTGATGGTGACGTCGTCACCGCTCGAAAATAAATGTAGCTTTTCATTTTAAACAGTTGTTAGTTGAGAATTTGTGAGAAGTCATTTTTGTGTACGATACATTTTTTTTGTGTGTGTGTGTGATATTTTATGGTTTTCTCTTGTAGGCTTTTTCAGCCTTCTTCTTCACGCACAGCTTTCTGAAGAAGAGCACAGGCATTAACATCAGCACACCGGTTCAGCTCCAACAGGCTGCTCAGGCTGCGTGTAACATGACCCTCCAGAAGGTAATTATCACTGTCACTGATTATCACTGTCATTTTGTGGCTGATTGCTCACTACATAGGGTGTACCATGATGCCTTTGTACACACACTTTTTTTACATGAAATAAAACATATTTTTATTTCATATCATGGAAATATATCTGTAATGCGCTGTCCAGCGGAAGAGTCCTTCATGTGTCTCTTGGAAAAGACATTTCCATCTAAACAGAACTAAGCTGGCTAAACGAATGGCTTAATGAAATTCTTATAATCCTGCACATATTAATAAATGTTTTCTTCATGTTAGATGACTAAGGATTTTCCAGAACAGAAGTCGTACCTGACAGAATACTGCGCACTTACTGTGTACATCCAGGTTCTTATGCTGAAAGGCTACCACTTTGATGATCACTCCTTCCCCAAAGTTTCCTTTCAGAACAAGGTGAGCACTCAGTTCACAGCAGATTTCAAAATGTAACTATCATCTTAATAAATAAACTAACCATTTAATCTCTTAGAATATATTAGTGGGCTTAGACTAACATTCCTCAGTCCTTCCTCAGTTACTGACTAATTATTTGAAGTTACTGAATAATGAATTTATGATGAATAATAAACTCTGTGTGTGTGTGTGTGTGTGTGTGTGTGTGTGTATCAGGCCGGGGGCTCTTCTCTGGGCTGGTCGTTGGGTTACATGCTAAGCATGAGCAGTATGTTACCTGAGGAGGGTGTAACTCTGAGAAGAGCCCTGCATCACGGAGCCTGGATCTCCCTCCTGCTTCTCCTATCACTCTTCATCAGCACCATGCTCATCTTCATCGTCCTCCAAGTCTGCCGAAAGAAGAAGAGGAGTAATGTCTGATCGTGACCAATGGGTGGCGTATAAGGATTGCGACTGCTCCCCGTTTAGAACTTGGACTTTCTAACCTCATAGTAACAGCAAAACTACTAACAGCTAATTAGTCATTTTGATAACATTAATCAAGACTGTAAAGGTAGATTACAAACATTAAAACTTGTGATACTGTGTATATATAGTATATATACAGTAATACTTTTAAGGAAGAATTTCCATTAATTCCTATGGAATGACACATATAGAAAACAGACAACTCTGAGAACATGAAAGGCTGTTAATGTTGTTTCAAAGCCTCATTTGTAATCCACATTCCTTTGCTTTAACTTACTGTTCTTTTCTTTATTTTTAGACTCAAGATTAACCTTTTAAGACCTTTTTCTCAGCAGCTGGGAGAAAGTAAAAACCAAGCCATAAGACTTCCTTCACAGCATTTATAAGGGCACAAATAAAACCCACACCATTTACATTAAACAAATGTATTGTTGTTATAGATTTGATTTTTCTTTTAAGCGAAAAATTGGCCTGCATCATCAGATTGACCCTGGATTAAATCAAAGTTCATTTATTAATCTAGTTGCACCAAACTTTAAACATTGTTTAAAGTCATTTTGCATTTAACATGCATTTAACACAACTTAAGCTTTGTTGAAGACATAGTTAATCCTGTCCTTGTTGACTTTAGCTCAGATTTCAGTATAAAGTAGGACCTGAGGAGGTTTAAATTGCTGAAATGGTAATACATCCAAGATGGACTGCTGTGCCTCAAAGGAAATTTGTTGCTAGATTTTACACAAAATGTCACTGTGTTCACTTTAAATCAACATTGCAATATTACTGCTATAAATGTATGAATAAATAAACCTTGGTTGTTTCTTACTGCATGTTCATTTATTTTGTTATTAATATATATTAATATGGAAAATTACAACTGACAATTAAAAGTGCACTGACTAGGAAATTTTCTGTACCAGTCTGCAAAAAATGAATGCCATGCCCACCTTTCGCTCAGTCGATTTGCTGCATGTTGAGTACTTTTGATGCAACAAGATGAGAGTTAAATGCAAAGAGTTAAATATTCCAACTTTTTTGGATAAGAAACATGTCTTAGTATGGATGTGTCAGTATGGATGCAATAATGTTCTTATTAATATGTTGTGACACAAATTCATCTGGAGTTAATAATATCAAGAAAATAGCTGTCTTTTTTTTTTTTTTGAAAATTAACAGATCCATAAATCCAGGGTCTGCTGGTTAAATTTTATTTTAGGCTGGTTTGTATAGTGTTGTTTTTTTTCAATGTTGAAACCAAGAAAATGTGCATTTAACTGTTTAAAAACTATTTTAACCTATCTTAAGCAACAATCTCTCTCTCTCTCTCTCTCTCTCTCTCTCTCTCTCTCTCTCTCTCTCTCTTCACAAAGTCTATTTGCTGACAATGTGTACATTTTGCTTTTAAATGACTAACAGTATAGGATTAGAAAATGCAGTTTGAAAAGAGTTTAAAACACATATACACATTATGTGATATTGTAATGTAACTATTATCCATGCTAAAGGTACAAGGGAGAACAATCTAAAGCTTAAAATGTATACTCAATTTTAATTAATAATGAATATTTTTGGTACATTTTCAAGGTGGATTTTTGTCAGTCAGCGTCACAGTAGCACTGAAAAACAAACAAACAAACAAAAAAAAAAAAAACAGTGATCATGATCGTCAGGAAATTCAAATGATGCAACTTCCTGCTGTGGAATATTTCAAAGATTTCATAGGAGGAATGTGTTCAAGTAGCACAGAAAACAATACAAGAGTACAAGTTTTGAATTATATTTCAAGGTGAAGTGCTGTTATAGTGGGTGGGGACAGGAATGTGTAGGTTTTATTCATTTTTAAAAGATTTTATGTAAATGCACATGTGTTGTTGTGGAGGACATTGTGCATGTGTTTAAAAGGTATTTTACCTTTATTTTATGTATAAATACAAATGGAACATGTAAAACCTTTATCTACTTCATAACAATAAGCTATAAAGACATCTCTTGCTTTGAGTCAAGTTATCAGGTCATTTGAAAGATAAATAACATTTAACAAGATATGCTTTCGTCAAGTTCCAGTTTTACAAACGTTTAAACCAAACATTTAATTGTATCGTTATCGTTAATCCTCTAAATAAGATCGACATCGTAGTTAGTACTCGTAGTGCCCAGTGTTTCCGTTCCCTTTGTTCTGCGCATGCGCAGTGTGCTGTATTGTGTCCGCTAAAAATGGCGTTGAGTAAAACATTCGGTCAAAAGCCGATAAAATTTCAGCTCGAAGAAGATGGCGATTTTTACATGATAGGTTCAGAGGTACACTTTTCATTTGTAAATTAAACTCCCTGATACATGCGTTTGAGTTCAATATTGTTGTAGTTGTCGGTTTACACGGAGAACATCTCTTTATTGTGATTGTGTTGATGCTTAGCTAGCTAGCTAGCTAGCTAGCATGCTAGTTAGGCTGTAGCCTCTGACGCGTCCACAATGAATGAATGAACGGATGAGAAATAGTAACTTCGTTTAAAGAATTATATAGTCAGGCGTTATTCTGTTGTGTTTATTGTTATAACCCCGATCAAACCTTGCTGTTATTTTGTGTGTTTAGCTCGAAGTGGCTACAGAAACAAAATGCTTGTGTGTAGTCTGTTGCTATTCTGTACGAGGCCCTGGATTTAAAGGAAAGCTCCACTCTGAGAAACATTAAGTATGTTACATTGAAATATATTCCTGATGTGTCAATCTGTTCTGGTGATAATTCGTTGGTTCGTGCTATATTTTTGTTATTCCTGTGAGAAGTTTGCGGTTGTGTCCCGCGCTGACGTCACACGGCGCAGTTACAATGGCCTTTAACCTAATGACACTCGAGCAGGGTTTGTTTTTGGCTCCAAAAAACAGACTTCTTTTCTCTTTCACTATTGTCCAGCAATGTTTACGGGCATATTAAAGAGTAATCCAGTAAAGAAATCCCAGTGACCCAGAATGCAATGCAGCTGTAAGACACAATTGCGCTGAGTTATGGGCGATCATCTTGTGCAGTTTGCGTTTTTGATGGTGGTGAAAGCACTGGAAGCTGATCAGAGTGTACAAATGAGGAGGTGAGAGAGCTGGACAGACTAAAGGACTAAAGCGCTGCTGCATCATTCCCTTTATTCGGGAATAAAGCAGCTCTTTACACTGACTCAACCCGATTTCTGCTTGTTCAATTCTACTGTCTCTAGCTTGTTGTACCTGCAGTATTTTTTGCATCACGACTGTCCGCGACAATAAAAAGACTTAACCGTTTCATCTTGCTTGGCATGCTTTCTCTAGGTTGGAAATTATCTGCGTATGTTCAGAGGTTCGCTGTACAAAAGGTACCCGTCATTGTGGCGCAGACTCGCGTCGGTAGAGGAGAGGAAAAAGATTGCAGCATCGTCACACGGTAAGTGATTCGCTGGCCTTTATATTGCACGTGCACACTTTAAACATTTGCTTATGACTTACAGTCCAGAAAGCAGTTGTAAACTATGTCTATCCTCTGTTCAACGGATTTCTTGAAAAGTTTGAGTTATGCAAAGGTGCATTTTAAATGCATCGTTTTTAATTAGCAGGGACAATTGTATTTTTGTTTTAAATCTAACATGCATTGAACAGAAGATAAACGGATCGTAAACCTACTAGTAATCTAGCAGTCTCACGAGTGCATGCTCAGTATCCAGTAAGCGCTTTTAGTCCTGCTTCTGGACAGCCGTTTGTGCAGTGTTTTATTTTGTGTTAGATCATGGTTACGCAATTTTAGCCACCAGTGTGACTCTGCTGAAGGCGTCTGAGTGTGAAGAGATCTTCGAGGGCAACGATGAGAAGTACAAGGCAGTGTCCATCAGCACAGAACCTCCAGCCTACCTCAGGTAAAGAGCCACTGATTCCCTTCAGCTTTAACAGAAGTGGAAAACGTTATGCATTTCAGACATTTTTACCTCAGCATCGCTGTCATAATAATAAATAAATGTGTTCTCTGTCATCTTCTCTGCAACTATCAGGGAGCAGAAGGCCAAGAGGAACAGTCAGTGGGTCCCCACACTCCCCAACAGTTCCCACCACCTGGACGCTGTGCCTTGCTCCACCACGATCAACCGAAACCGCATGGGACGTGATAAGAAAAGGACCTTCCCCCTGTGGTGAGACACGTTAGACAACATCTCAGTATCAAACATTATTCATTCTATATCGGATAGATAAGCTGTCTTCAACGATTCTTTATTAGGTACCGTACAAGTCCCTGTGAACGAGTTATTGCTATGGAAACGAGTAATGAGATTTGAGAATTCAATAGTGTAAAAGTCATTAGGAAATTCACATTTTATAATTGTTTTGTTGATACTGTTTCACCATGCTTTTGCAAATATTACACAATGGTTCCAACTAGAAGTCATTCCCTTGAGTTCAAAAGGTGCAAAATGAACTTTCTAGGTAATTCGACGGAATTGAGCCATAATGCTGAACCTTAAGGATGTATTTTTCCTTTCTGACTTGTGTGCACTGAAGCTCTGCTGAATTATTTAAGTTCTAAATAATTCCATGTACTCTTATGTTTATATTAAACAATAGTACTTTTTCTGCACAGTCTAAACATCAAACATGGTCAGATAACCACCATGGTTTCCCATGCCGCTTGCTCCTGATATGCAGCTTGGCTTGGCTGTGTTTGTGCTCCGAAATCCGCTCATGTTGTTTATCAGACGCTAGCTCCTTTTTTGCTGATGCTTAAAAACATAGTGCCCTTTTCTAGACACAACTGTTTCTAAAGCATGACCCAGTTTTCTCCTCTACTCCCACACTGTGCACTTTTCAGTCATCCAGAAATATGAACGCTCTTATCTTGGCCAGACAGCTATTTTTAACTTGATGTCTAAAAAAAAAAGGAGATTCCTGTGGTCTTGTCGTTCACTTGTATGTGCTCGGTTTTGACATTGTCCCTCCATGAATTTTGTAAATGATCTCTCAACAAAGTAATTTTCTTAGACTTAGCTTTGGCCTTGAGCCGCATGTGTTTACTTTTATCTGTACTGTCATTGCTAATGACCCAAAGGCTCCCTGGTCCTTCCTGTACTAAAGGGTACGCTGTCGGACCTTATTTGTTCTCTTCATACAGAATCCGCATGGCCATGTAGTTACACTGCAGATCTTATGACTACCTGTTGAGATCCAAAGCTTTGTGTCTGAGTAAAGCTTTTGAACATGAACAATGTAATGCATATGCCGTGTGTGTTTGTGTGTTGAAGGGCTCCTCTGCTCTCTTCCTTTGCAGTTTCGACGACCACGACCCGGCGGTGATCCATGAAAATGCCTCACAGACAGAAGTCCTGGTTCCAATCCGATTGGACATGGAGATAGACGGCCAAAAGCTCAGAGACGCCTTCACCTGGAATATGAATGGTAGTTTCGCAGAACGTTCAAGTGCGAAATAATAAGTGACAGTTTCGCGGTACAGAAAATGGCTGAATCTTTGCAATCGTAAAGCATGTATTGTCGATTCCTCTCAATTCCAGAGAAGCTAATGACGCCAGAGATGTTTGCAGAGATACTGTGTGACGATTTGGACCTAAACCCGCTGACGTTCGTCCCAGCCATCGCCTCCGCCATCCGGCAGCAGATAGAGTCCTACCCTACTGACAGCATCCTGGACGAACAGACCGACCAGAGAGTCATCATCAAGGTAGGTTGTCCGTACAGCACGCACACCAGAAAAACAAACAAAGAGGAAATGAGAAAAATTCTATAATATACTGCACATACTGCACATGTTTGCGTTGCTAGCTGAACATCCATGTGGGAAACATTTCCCTGGTGGACCAGTTTGAGTGGGACATGTCGGAGAAGGAGAACTCTCCGGAAACGTTTGCGCTGAAGCTGTGCTCTGAGCTCGGCCTCGGAGGAGAGTTCGTCACCACCATCGCCTACAGCATCCGCGGCCAGCTCAGTTGGCATCAGAGGACGTACGCCTTCAGGTGAGACACACGGATGTACATGTACACATCACCTAATGCAAGGTGACGCAAGCTCAACATTGTCATTTTCCTTAAACACCCTAAATGCAATGCAGCTCTCTTGGGCTTTGTTTCTGGATTAAACTGTAAGAGTAGCTACACGGCATGTTTCATTAGCCCTGTGTAACATTTTATATCTTACACAGGACTGACACCCGATACTCTGATTTGACTACTCAGTAATTGGCTATTAAAATCAGACCTGCCGACCTTGACACTTTTTTTTTTTTTTTTTTAATAACAATGGAGTACACAGTACCAATTATCACGCAATAAAATGCCAAGAGAGACCCACCCCCAATAAAAATGGCACATGAACCATTCAACACGTAAAGCTGGAATGATTGGCAGTGTAGGTTTTTCAAACGCTAATATTACCTCACAACCCTGGAAGCCCCGCCCATTCCACCCCATCTCACATTAGTCATGGCGACCTTGACTTGAATTACCTGCTAGAAAGATGCATTGATGTGCCCTCACTTTCAGTTTATGTAAATGCAGAATGCCTTACGTGCATGAATGTGAAATTATATCCGTCAGTGTGTGTTTGACTTCACTAATATTAAACATAGTTATATATACACTGCTCACAAAAATTAAAGGAACACTTTTTTTATTGGGCCTGGCATGAAATCAATTAAACCTGTCTGATA
>JAQQZX010000011.1:20193441-20241710 GCA_030068355.1 Notoglanidium maculatum
GTGTCTACACAATTGAGCCCTCTGTAGGCTGAAAACTTTTATTTCCATTAAAAGACTTGGCATCCTTTTGTTCCTAATACATTGCCCTGTCGTTATTTGTATAGATATCCAACTTCATATTGAGATCTGATGTATCTAATGTGGTTCTTTAAAGTGTTCCTTTAATTTTTGTGAGCAGTGTATATGTATAACATTAATCAGCTGTATTTATTAGGAATGTTAGCAAAAATGCCTCAATACACCACTTTTCTTGCCAAAAGGGAAAATCAACTGAAAAAACATATCAAATGTAACACCTTTCAGAGAAATGAGATGAGAACAGGAAGAGTTTGGTACATAGCATCATTCTTTTAGACACCAGTTAAACACTAATGCTTTTTTTAACGGCTCCGATCGTAGCCGAGCTGCTAACGACGCCCAGTATGGCTTCTCCGTCTCGCAGAAATTTTAGAAGTCAAAATAAATGTGTATTCATTTCCATGTAAACTATACTGATGCCCTCTTTAAGCCTCGGATGCACAGATGTAGAAAGGACAGGAAGATCTTTCATGCCTGTGGTTTTCACTTTTCCAGTTATTCCGAGGAAACGGCTCATTTTTTCCCTCCCCAGCCTATAGATGAAACATTGTGTCATTGTGAGCAGAAATAGTTTTTTTATGTGCCACATTTTGATGTAATAGGGATCAGACGTGCCAAGGCAGCACCGCTTAATTGAGTCCATAGGCGTTTTAAACTCGAGCGCTTTTATAGGCAAACAATCGAATATAACGTCACGGATGCGTGACGTTTAAAATAGGAGCATTTGGGGTTTTTGTTCTGTCATATGTGCATGTCATTATGTGATACAACTTCAATTCAGAGTGCTCCAAAGTGATTATAAAACATGCATTATGGGTTTTTTTTTCCTAGTATGCGCCTTTGCTGCTACCTGATATTTTCAGCCATGATACAAAAACTCGGCTTAATACTGTATATACAGAGCTTTTCAGCAGACATCAATTCAGCAGAATTGTAATGCATTCAAGAACAGATTTTTCTGTTTTGTTATCCCACTGTTTGTTTGTGTCATGAATTGTTTACTGACCCCACAAGCCACACATGTGCACGCACACACACACACACACACGTGTCCTGTTTAGAGTGAATAGTAAACAGGACAGACTTCTTTGTATTTTTACACACTATGGCTGCAACAAATGATTATTTTTAGGCTGAAGTTCCTCCTTTTGCAGGCTTTGATTTGATTTTCATCATGAAATATGTTTATGTCTGTCATTTCACGGCATCTGTTTTTTAGTGTGACATCGTTTATTGCATGCTTTTATCGGGGCGATATTTTTGAGCACGGTATGCTTTCAAGTAAATGACTAATCTTAGCAATTAAGAATTATAATTTAAATTGAACAAGTGAAATAAGGACAATTTAAAATGTAAAGATTTAAACGGATGGTTTTTACTTGCATTGTACTAAATCAGTGTCTGACACACGGACATGGATCTTACCATTAATATTAACGAGCAAAAACAGGCTAAACCTAAAGCGGCGTACACTCAGGGTGCGATTTGCCATGATGAGGCAACAAGAGACCACGTAACATCAGTGATATTCAGCAGCTTGTAGCAATGACAGGTGAAATAACTGCCTGTGATTCGGCGTGGGCGGGAACAGAGTTAAACGTCTCTCAACTTCATGGTGACACGATTGAGGCGACTACCAATGGGAGTGAAATGATACCGTTGACTGCGATGAGTTTGACTACGGTTGACTGAGTTGAAAAAGGGTACAAAACAGCAAAGGATGCATTCAAATCCTTTATGTTGTTTTTTTAAACGATTCGCACTAATTAATTTTCCTAATCGACTTACTGGTTTATGTTGACTATTTGTTGCAGCCATACATACACAGGTTCATTCTTCGCACTATCCATTAAGTACATTATGAACACTACAGCTAGTTCACTAACAAATTTACCATTTCCAAATGTGCATATTTTTTTTCCTTTTCCCTTCACAGCTGATTATTTTTATAGTGTGCTATTATTATAGTAACATTCTGCATGTACCACCATGTTGCTTTTGCATTTTTGAGGCATTCACACAAAGTGCCTTGTGCTTTTATTTATTTATTAGTTTGCTTTATGGTAATTGTAGCTCTGGTCAGAGAAAAGACCAGACAAAATGTGATGTAATGATTTAGTATAGTAGCTTTGGCTTATTTTCATTAATAATAACTTCATATTAAAAAATCTGTAGGGTGTGTCCAGTTGAGAGCCGATGTGTCAGTGACGCACGTTGTTATTGTTTTTGAGGTAAATTTTAGACTTCACGATGAATAATAGGTTCTCAAGTGGATGCATCTTAAGATCAGTTTTAACATCATTGCTTTTTGCTTTGCTATAATCTTCTAATTGTTTGCTTCTCCCACTGTCTGTTCCAATAGGTCTGATTTCAGGTCAATATACTTCAAAATTTCTTGACCTTCTCTCCCTCCTTACCCCCACGTTTACCCCCACTTCCACCTTCATGCCCTGGGAAGCTGAGTACCCTCATCTCTTCTTTTTTTGATCTTGAGCTTTTGCAGGGCTCGTTCCTAAAGGTTTCTATGCAACGAGCATACAGTAAATTGGTTTTTACCAGGACACCAGTGCAAAATGGTGGATCTCTGTTTATAGCTAAATCATAGGATAGATTTACAATTAGTTAATTTAAGAGTAACACCAAGGTTTACTTGAGTGATTCATATCTCCACTGCATGTGCTGAAGTGATATTATTAATAACATATTCACAGTTATTGGTATTTTGTGCATGACCCATCCAATTATTTAATGTACATATCAAGTAGACATTGAATAATAATTATTAATGATAATAATAATAATAATAATAATTTAAAGACATCTCTGCAGATCTCCATCACCACTATGCCTTAAGGGTGACCAGTGGAAATATCATTTTCCTCCAACATGCAGTCATGATCTGGCACGTCTGTGCTGACTATCCCGTGACCGTGATGTTCTTTTCCGCAGTGAGAACCCTTTGCCGACAGTCGAGATCGCCATTCGGAACACAGGCGATGCCGATCAGTGGTGCCCCCTGCTGGAAACGCTGACAGACGCAGAGATGGAAAAGAAGATCAGAGATCAGGACAGAAACACAAGGTGGGATACAGAGAGAGGAAATGCAGTGTGTGGAAATAGCTTCATTTCTAACCATTCACAAAAAATGTTCATCGTGCTATTTATAGTCTTTGGCTATAATCATCAACTTCCAGTTATCCTGAAACCTCACTAAACTGCTTAATTTTTTGTTCCCAGGCGCATGCGGCGACTCGCCAACACCGCCCCCGCCTGGTAGAGAGGGAACATGACGATCCACCACTCTATAAGGCATCAGAGCCGCTGGATCTGCCTCTCATCACTGGGACATTTCTGACTTTGTGCTAAGGCGTACTGCGTATTTGACTTGCTTTTTTTTTCTTTCTTTTTTTTTAATAAAATAAACTATTACTAATATGCTGGGTGTTATTTTTTTTTTGGGGTGTTGTTTGCATTTATACTGGAATTCTTTTCAAGTATTATCGCATATAAAAGAAATATCTGGTTATTTTCAGACTATTCATGACAAACTCATCCTGAACTCATATTTTGATGTGTAGGTGATATAAAAAAATATATATAATCTAGACTACTGTGCTCTGAATTCACAAATTCAATTGGGCGGAATGTGTTGATTAATTTTCTCAGAAGTCTCTGAGACAAATCACAGGTTTATATTAATGCTCTCATTTAATTATGTTGTTGTTTCCATAGCACAGGGACTTGTATGTTGGACGCTCCACATAAACAGATTTTTAAAAATGCGTGCAGAGTTGATATGATGAGGTTTTCGGTGAAAAGACATTTCTAGAAGAAGTCTCAGGGGTAAGGCTGTAACTTTACATTTTCTGGCCAGGAAAATCTTCAGGACTTCTCTAATGTCAAAAGAAAGAAATAAAGGCTGGTGAGAGAATGACTGTTTATAGCTGTTATAAGTGGTAACAGGAGCTCCCTTTTTTTCACAGATGTTGTACAACATTACATGTAACTGTAAAGGGTAAAATATACCATGTGTATACTTGCATTAACTTCACCTGACTGTTTAACAGCAGTCATCAGTGGCTTCCAGTTTTACTGCGGGACAAATTCTGTTCATGCTTCATCAGCATGGCGATCAGTATCAAGGTAACTTTATTAAATAACAAAAAAAACAGACTATCTTTAGCTATTCAGTGTTTCAAAGGCTCCAGTAAGCAAGCAGCTTTTCCACTAGATACTTTTATGTGAATGGAAACTGGAAGCGGATCAAGTCCCAGAAAATCCCTCATTCATCAATGGATATGAGAGATTAAATATTCTCATTATGCTTTAGTCTGTGTGATTGTTGTTATAATGAGCAATGAAGGGTGTGCCAGACATCGTAAACATTTCGTGTCTGGATTTGTTTCAGCGTATGATATGAAACAATGACATGCCCGTATATATAGTCTTGTAAAACATTTTTTGAAAGCAGCTGTTGCAGAAATTTGACATGAACAACAAAAAGCAACATGCTGTAATTATCGTCCTACATGCTATGATGTCATATGGCTTGCACTACATTAAAATATACCGAAAGACCTTTTGTATTTCTTACATAAAGATTTTTCTTGAATATTAAAGTTAATCTAGTCTAAGAAAATAAATGTATATTAAAAATTCAAATCCTGTCCTGGAGTGTCCAGTTTTTATAAGCCTGTGCCCACTGTAGCCTCAGATTGGCTGATACGAGTGGAAGCTGACGTGGTCTTCTGCTGTGCAAGCTTATCGCCCTCAACGCTGGAAGTGTTGTCTGTTTTGAGTTGCTTTTCTACTCGCCACGATTGTGAAGAGTGGTTATTTATGTAGCTGTGGCTCTCCTGCCAGCTCAAACCAGTCTGGCCATTCTGCTATGACCTCTCTCATCAACAAAGCATTTCTTTCCGCAGAAGTACCATTCACAGCATGTTTGTTGTTTTTCGGACAATTCTGCGTAAACTATAGAGACTGTTATAAGTGAACATTCCAGAAGATCAGCAGTTTCTGAAATACTCAAACCAACCCATTTAACACCAACATCCGCACCATGATCACATTTTTCCCCATCCTGATGTTTGATGTAAACAGTAACTGAAGCATTGATCTTTATCTGCATGATTTTATACACTGTACTGCTGTCACATGATTGGCTGATTGGCTAATTGTGTGGATGTGCATGAGTAAAGAAAACATTTTCAGTCATTAATGTTATTATATTAATTAATCCATATCCAAGTACATAAATCTAACAAACCCTTTATGGGATTGGAACCCTAATGGGAACCCTTTGAGATCATGACTAATTTGATCAGCATGGGCATGCTGGCTTGCTTTCATGAGACTTAGCATGTAAACTATAAAATAAAAGGAATTTATAGGTCATATTTGAATTCTTTTTACTTTGTTGACATCTGGTACTGGCTTTCTGAACTCGAGAACCCGGCACCAACTGGGCCATGACTAACGCTGACCTCAGCAAAAAGTTACAACGCATAACCAAAATGCAGATGTGACAGGAACATCTGGACTTGCAGCTGGATTTTACACACATGCGATGTGTAATGTGCCAATCGCGCTGTGGAACAAAGGTTCCATTAAAATGTTGAGTTAGGTAATCTGCAGAGAAGGAGATGATCTGTGTGGAATCCCCCATGAGAGGGGAAAATGATCTCTTTGTGTTTCTCTTTCATGTTTTTTTTATCTATGTTATGCTGCAGGTAAGGCCTCAGAGACGGAGGTGTGTTTGCTTCGTGACAAGATGGAAAAATGCTATCCAGGGTTGTCTTTAATGCATACCTGGGGTGTGTTCAAGATTCTGTACCACTGCAGCGATTAAAAGAAAAATGTAAGAGAAGAGAGTGTGCTTGCGGAATCCTTGAAATAACTAAATTAAACTTGAAGTTTTTAAAACTTGCCATATCATTTGTTAGGACATGCTTAATGGTGTATTTTTTTGGAAAACTATATATATGTGTGTGCTTAATTGTGCTTGACCTTGACCTGCTTCCTCAAATTCTGCTAAGTGTTAGGGTTGGCAAGGCTTGAGAAATACGTCTCAGTGGTTCAGGTGTAAAATTCAAGGGTTTATAGGGTCAAGTGTGAGTATGTGCTTGTGTTTGGACCCTAGCCTCTAGCCTGAAGACAGGCTTGGCTCAAATATCATCTTCACCATTCAGTTGAGCTGTAAAGGACGGAGATGTAGCTGGGGTGGAAATATAATTTATTACAGTTCCACATGCTTATTTGTGGATGGTCAACATAACACCAAACCAGCACAGGGGATTATATACGTGTCAAATAACACTGTTTTTAATAAATGCCATCATTATGATTCCATGTTTAAAGGTCCACTGTGTAGGGTTTAAAGGAATGTATTCAGAAATTCAGAAATGGAATACAATATTCATAAGTGTGTTTTTATTAGTGTATAATTACCTGTAACTATGAGTTATTGTGTTGTTATGAGCTTAGAATGAACCCTTTATATCTATACAGGGAGCGGGTCCATTTCTACATGTTGCGCTGCTACAGTAGCCCAGAATGGACAAACCTCTAAAGAGTGACTTCTGCCTTTCGGGTTTTTACAAGTCGAAGAAGACAAAGAAGAAGAAAGAAAGACAAGGAAGAAGAAAGAAGAGGAATCAGTGTTTGCTGGTGCTGGCTAACAAGTTTGAGGATCCAAATTTAGAAAAATGGAGGATCATACTTACTATTTAGCACTGAAAAAGCAATGGAATGTGAATGTGAATATTTGGAAGTACAAAACGGGTACCTGACGGCCACCGTACGTTCTAATCCACACTTGGAAAGGGGGGTAAGAGAGGGGCATTCAGTTGGTTGAATCCTACAAATGGACCTTTAACCATCCCAGACATCAAATGAACATGTCCCTTAGTTTGTTTAATCACCATCAGATACAGTGCAAAACAGGGTTACAGCATGAACCATATCAGAATCATGCATTTCCTGATTGAAAGCTACTGTTTTACTAGGAATGTTATTTTTATCATATTTTTTGGAAATGTCATGAATGTATATAACTTGATTGACATGGCAAGATATCCAATATATCCAAGACATCCCTAGTAGTATGCTAGTTGGGTCACATCACGCCTTACACCACACGAATATGCACAGGAAGCAGTAAACTGTGCAATGTTGTGTCTATGAATGAATAATAAAAAACAGAAATGTTTAGTGCACTAGTTTGGTCATTCTTGCTCAAGTTTGTTTTGTCTGGGACTTGTAATGAGCAGCTAACCTTCTACTTAACACTTATAGCTACTAGGAGGAAGGGTAAGTGAGCAAATATTGTTTTCCCTAATCAAAAGAAGGAATTATTTAAAGAAATGTTGATTTTTCTTAATGCTCCTAATGCTCAATAATCTAGTAAAAGTGGTCTATGAACACCTATACGCATAAAAATATCATAAAAAAGGATCGCAATATCCTTCTGCTTTTCTAAATAGCTAACTGCTACTTAACTTGCTAACATTTGTCACAGAAGTTGGATTTTAGTATCTGAGTCGTACTTTGTCGTGTTTTGTGTGAAGATTTTTCTGCTCCACCTAGCAAACCTTGTCAAAATATACCACAAAGGTTGTTAGCATAAGTTAGCTAAACCTGCGTTAGCTAGCTATAGCTAGTAAAACTAGCTCACATTTCCCACAGGCAAACACAACATAGATTTTAGTATCTAAGCCTCGGTTTGTTATGTTCTCTAGGACATTTTCTCTGCTAATAGCTAAGTTTGTGTAAATATACTATAACAACTTTGTCCATAATTAGCATTTGCTGTGTTAGCCGGTCAGCTGGTTTAGCCCACACTTTTCAGCTTAATCCTCTAATAATTTGCATATCGGTTCCAAACCATTAAGCCCATTTTTGCAAGAGAACACAAATGTAAAGCTTTCATGTTTTCATAAAAAACAAACAAACTACACATAAAGTCTTTTTTTAAAAGAGTGCAAATTGAGCTTAATTCTAACAAATCTGATCTCCATCAGGAATGAACCCTTTAACAGAATGGATGGTCTGCTCTTGAATGAGGTTTTGTTTCACAGCATGGGGTGACAAACCTTCTGTTTTAGGAATCATATTGCATTTTAAATAGATTTTTGTTTTCTTTTTTAAAAATAACATGTATTTTATGCTAGGTCCTGTGTATTACTGTACGTAACATCAAACACAGCCAGGCAGTGGACCAGAGAACTCGCCTCAGCCGCCTCTGAGGATGTGTTCATCCAGTGTTTACCTGCAAGGAGATTTTTAAATAAGATTTACTTTAAGCGCTTGCAGCAGAAAGTCCTTAAGTGGCTTTAATGGGAAGCATAAAGAGCTGCAGGATTGAGTCGATCCCTTTCTAGCAAGCACATAATGCTTTCAATCCATGTGATAACCCAAAGCTTTGGAGGCCTATAAAGGCCTCTTTTTACTAATGCAGGGATTCTGAACCATTTTTTGGCAGCCAGAGACTGTTTTAACTGTAAAATAAATTCCATGGACTGTCTCAGTACATATTTATTTCATGATCTATTATCTATACCATTATCTATATCCGTCTGGGTTGCGGAGAAGCTGGAGCCAATCTCAGCAGACTTCGGGCCTGGGCAGGTCGCCAGTCCACCACAGGGCCAACACAGACAAACAGCCACACACGCTCACACCTATACACACCTATGGGCAATTTAGAGTAGCCAGTTGACCTAATCTGCATGTCTTTGTACTGTGGGAGGAAACCAGAGCACCCAGAGGAAACCCCCAAATGCACGGGGAGAGCATGCAAACTCCGCACAGAAAGGCAGTGGGTGACCCGAGGATCGAACCCAGGACCTTCTTGCTGTGAGGCGACAGTGCTAAACACTGCACCAACGTGCCGCCCTTTCATGAACATAATAAAGGTATTCTAATATTCGTCTTATTATTTAAATTGTATTTTGGCTATTTACTGGAGACATATAGCTTTTTATTCTTTAAATTTGACATTATTTATATTTTAAGTAATTGAGGTTTAGATTAAAGCCATTCAATTCAAAAGATCAGTTATACAGGGTAATTATAAAAACAGTACATATAATAACTTTGATAATGGTTATGGTCAGTGGAAGTAATATTATTAATTGGCATGTTCATGGTGTAATTAAAAACGAAAAATGCTTATTTATAGGTACAAAATGACCACTTTGTCTATAGCTTTGACAATTTCTTAAAATCTGTGGCATTTAAAATACAAAAAATGTTTTAATTGATTGATTTTTTTTTTTTTGTTTTGATTAACTTTCTGTACATATTTCCGAATAGCCAGCTTGTTCGCCACATGCTATTTAATTCACCACAAATTCACCAAATTCGCAACACTTTATAGTAAAATAATTATACAATATATATCATATAGTAAAAAATATAACACGGATAAAGCAAGTCATGCTGTTATTCATCCAAACGCACTTCATTAACAGATTTCGTCAAGTCAGTCTAAAAGCTGAACAAAACAAATCCGAGCATCACACGAAAACAGCTGGATTACGTTTACACTGGGTGACCTTTGCTCCAGTATATTTGAACCAGACCATCAAGTGAACAGAGAGGAAATATACTCATTCTGCTTCAGAACGTAAACACTTCACGCTTCAGTATTTCAAGCTGGCCGAAATGAGCAGGAAAAATCAATTACTAACAAACAGGTACATGAAGGTTTCACTAACATGACCATTTTCCTGTGGTGCGTGTCTCTGGTGCACTAATGATGAGACAAGGTAACTCAAGAATAACTCAAGAAATGTTTATTGGAGTAAACATATCATAATATAATACATCTTTTTACAGAACTATTTACACAGTAAATAGATGACAACACAGATTACATGAGAGATTATATTAAACAGTGATACAGCGCTGTTCCTGTTATAAGATCACTAACATATTACCAGTGCTTCTGCTTCTGGTTTAGAGGACAGGTCACTTCCTGAGCTGTGCAGAGTATCAAAAAAAGTCCTGTAGTCATTTAAAAGAAGGCAACGTTGACTGAAAAGGCAGCATCAGTGACCGGCACTGTACCACGCTACAATACAGTATTCAGGAGTGAAGAAATCAGGACAGAAGGTGAAATATGGCATTCTATACCACGGCCACGAAAAATACCTGTTGCTAATTGGCTGGTATTAAGTAATTTCACAGTCGTCGTTTCTATAGTACCAGCCATTTCATAGGGACGTGGATGGCGGACGTTCACATAATTGAAAACAGAGTTTTTAAACATGTTGTTATTTAACAGCCCAAAAAAAACCTTTATTGTAGCCATGGTGATCTCTCCTGAAAAGATACAGGATTTGTTTTTATACATTTATGGAAGGAGTCTCCAGCATCAGTGCTTTGTAACAGTCAGTAGGTTTTCAACAAATCCTTCAGGAACGGCGTTGTCCAGTTTCTCAGTAACATGTCATGCTGTGTTTTTTTTTTTATATTGGTTATGTTGTTTTTTTCAACTTAAAGGGAATAAAAAAGAGAGGCAGAGAGGAATCACTGTTGGTTTTTTTTTTTTTTTACAAAGAAATTTACTGTAAATGGATCAAATGTGCACGTCATTCTTTAGTTAATAATACAATTTTAATCAGTTGCATGGGTATAAAAAGAATAAAGCACACTGAGATGTGTTTTACTGGAGTTACGGTTGCAGTAGTGGTAGCTACCGAAATAATTATTTTAAGTTTTATTATTATTTTTTTGCTACTTGCATATCATTTAGTTATCCTTAAGCAAGAAATACTGGTATGCGGGCAGGGTATATATGTGAGGTGAAAAGAAAATAGCAAACTTGGTCACAGAAGTGTTATCTCACTTTGTGTTTATGTTGTATGCCTCTGCCTAGCTGGATGATATCTCTTATTTAATGACAGTGTTTCTAAGTTTACAAACTGTATAAATTATGTCAGTTTTGTACTTCGATTGCCATCTCTTTCTCCTAGCTCAGCACTCGATGACACACCTGAGCAATTGGATAAAAATGTGACGTCTGAGGTACAGGAAGCCTTCCCTGTGTGTCATTTTAGCACCTTTTTGTATGAAAAAGTACGAAATCAGTAAAAAAACCTGGATAAACTGAAAAAGAAAGCTTTGTGAAGCCACTTCACAAAGAAAGTAAAAAAGAAAGAGTTCTCAGTGACTACAATACTGAAGATGATGGCAAAATATACAGATAATAAATAATCAAATTCTGCTTAAGACAGCAGAAAATGAAGATTTTGAAAAGGCAGAGTGTTCATGCTTTTCCTGAGAAGTGTCAGGGTTGTGTGTGGCTAGAGAGCTTCCAGTAATTCATGAGTCATTTGCTGGTTTGATCCAACCTGACGGGTCGTCATGTGGAGATATATGTATTATTGTACCTGTGATAAGGCAGAACCATATAACACACAACCTGGAAAATATGGGTGCCCAAGATCATATAACATCTTTACATCATCCAGGTCACCTTGAATAATTAAAAGTAGTAAGTCAAGGCAGTTGGTCTTGGTTTAAACATTAACAGTGCCTGAAACATCTTCAAGTTTGTAGCAATTTCAGTTGCTTCAGCTCCATTTGTGGTGGAGATTTATTGATAGTTGTAGGCAGGGCAGTTGAAGAAGTCCATGCCGATGTAGCGGGGGTATCCTTCGAGGGCCCTAACCCCCACTGGGTCAAACTTCCAGTATTGTCTGCCTTTCAGGAAGTGGGCAAAGCCTGAAAAAAGCAAAAGAAGAAAAAATGTTTGAGTGAATTTATCATACACAAAAAAACATCCATTTTATTTATGTTCAGGTTGTGTTGATTTTATAGCTGCTATTACATAAGTTTCACTTGATAACTTGTTTCGTGTGAATTAACATAAGTTAAAATGGGTTTAAAGTATTGTGTCATTCTTTAACACATATACAATTTTTAGGATTAGCAAATTGCTGTCGTATAAAAGGAATAAACACTCTAGGGCATGTTGTTATTGGAAAACAATCAACATTGGGTTGGTAAAAGTAACTCCACTATCCGTCAGGTCACGTTACATCACCCCATCGCTTATTTTCCTATAACACCATATGTCGAAAGCATATCGTTCAGTAAATATGAGGGAAACCGCCCTCCATGCAGTCACTGAAGCTTTATACAAAGTCAAAGCTGTCTTTCATATTGTTTTCCACCTGATGTCCATGCTTGTTGGCCTGGGAGTTTTGAGTTACACGTGGACCTAGTTCTCATCATACCTATAGAAACAATTCTACTATCCTAGTTTAATCACCTCACAGCCTTATTCCTGGAGTTCCCCAGGGGTCACTTCTTGCTCCACTGTTGTTCTGCCTTTATAATAAATCCCATACTTCTCCATCCACTTTCCAAGGTTCTCAGAAGATATCTGACCGCCTTTCCACTCCTCATCATCTGAAACTCACTCTAGAAAAACTGAACTGAACATCTACTCTCCTCTGCTCAAACTGTTAAGCATCATCGAAACCCTCATCGTCTGTATTGCACATGGCTAAAATCATGATATGATGTCAGATGGCTTAACCTCTCTGATCAACATCAACTTTCATATCCTTCAAGATTCTTTTTCACACCATCAGAACAATATGAGGTTCTTCATGACAGGATCTGCTCAACTTCTTATACTTGCTCTATTTCCAGACTTGAAAAGAAAGTACAGATTATAGTAAGAAGCTGACTTGACAGGGGAGTTTTGTTATATTCTTTTGAGACACTGAGGAGTTTTCTCACCGTAGCGGTCCTGGAAAGCAGCATCGATGTCATTCGGGATTCCCCTCCAGTCCACCATGGTGCGAGCATAGCTTATGTCTATCCAGTTCTCCTGTGGGTTAAAACGCCAGTAGTTTTCTCCCTTAAAGAAGTAGACCTTCTGGGTCTTGTCTTCACCCCACATCAAGGCTGCCTGGATTTTATTGACAGGAAGTCCCAGGCTCTGCACTGAGTCCGGCCCACTGATCTGCTTTTCAGCGTCGTACACCCAGTAATTCTGATCTGCAGAACCAAGAGCCAGGGAAAAGATGGCCATGTCAATGTCATGTCATAAGTTTCAGTTTGGTTTTAGATCAGATCAGTTCTGGCCAACTTTGAAAGCAAGTCAGCTGGAGTATAAAATAGCAGAATGAGAGGAGTGTAGCATCTTTTAACATGAAATTAAAGAAGAAAACACATTTTTGAGGTGTTATTAAAATTCTAAATGTGGAAAGTGGTGATCATTGTTTGTTTTTGAACACCTGACCAGAGCAAACATCTTCCGCTCAGCTGGACTGGTTAATTATGTCATCCAGACCACCGAGAAACTGAACACAGGTGTCAGATTTAATGGATAAACCAGCTTATAAACACAGGAAAGATGGAATGCCTTCAAACCTACGCAATTAAAGGGATTTAATGGGAATAATTCTAGATTTATTTATATAATTCAAAATTTTTTGGCATGAATAACAGCCATATGTAAAGCCAGGTTTACCCATAACACCTTTGTTCAACCAAACTGGTTCATTCTGTTCAGCGGCAGTAAAATACACATGTAATATTCATACTTTTTTGTAATTCTGATTGGCTGTGCTCTGACTTTTCAGAGACTAAAAACAAAAACAAAAACCCATGTCTGAACTCTCACTTTATATGTCAACAACAATCTATGCTGGCAAACTGACACAAAAGGAAACCATATGTTTAGTTTTACCAAAAGTAATCTCAAAGAAGTGAAACTCTAAAGATTTCTTCTCTAGATTTTGTCCAGCCAGCTGGATCACTGAGAAAAAGGTGTTAGCCTCCTCAGCCTTATTCACCTTTGAAGAACCAGATGTTTCCAGATGTGTCCTCATATGCCGCATCTATATTATAAGGAATCCCACGCCAGTGTCTGGAGGCTAAAGCAGGATAGCCGTCCTGCAGTCTACCATCACGGATACGCCACACGTAGCCAGATTTGAAGAAGAACAACTCACCACGGATCATCGACACAGCTTCGAAGTCTGTGTTACAGGCATTCGGCTGAAAGCAGAAGAAAGCAGCAGAAAGAGTCCGAATATTTACCATTATTCCAATCAACTGACAACCATTTAAATGATCAGAGCAGTGAGAAAACTGTATGGCTCACTATCGGCACGATGTCATTGGTGTCCAACTCGATCTCCTTCGGTTGTATAACCTTGACGCCATACAGGGACTGGATGCGCCTCTCGTCATCCTTGCTGAGCTGTGGTGGGTAGGAGTAGCTATATAAGGGAGACATCACTGAGCCAAGAGCGCTGGAGTGCTGTAGGCCGAGAGTGTGGCCGAGCTCATGAACAGCCACCTGCAGCAGGTCTGTGCCTGAAGGAGATGGATGCACATGCATTTTGTGTCATATAAAAAAAAATTATAAAGTTAATAAGACAAAGATGCAACTTGTCATGTTACCAACAACCCAAAAACGTGCAAAGTCCTTTGTCCTAGTGGAAAACTTACTGACACTGGAAACCTTTTTGTACATTCTTGCTATACATTTTCTCTGTTAAATAGCAACCTGGTTTTAAAATATGTGAAATAGCTATCGCTGTAGAAATGATAGCGTATTAGAATGAGCACATTAATAGAGAACATGGGATTTGCCTTACAGCTGGAACTACTGGCAGAGCTCCTGTTATAGAAAATTAATGAATGATTAATTCATTAATGAATGAATGAAACTTTTGATCAGAATCAGGAATTCATGATATTTCATGGAATGACCACTAATCAGAGTATTTGAACTCATCACTTGCAAATATGAGTACTATTCAAGACCTAATACACTGGAGTAATGTTTTTAAAATCATCAACAGCAAAAATTTCATAATGGCTTTTGTCTAACTTTTTCACCCTCACGACCTTTACAAATAACTTACCCATGCCGTTACCCAGAGTCCACTGCTCATCATAGTCGAAGTGCACTTCTCCCTGCCGGTGGGTTCTAGGAAAGAAGGCATGGGCCAAGATTCCTCCTGGACCATCGAAAGGCAGCTTGTCTCCATGTTCAAACCTGAACATCAAAACAGGACAGTGTGAAGCTTGGCTTTATCATAAGTCTCGATTTCATCCCTAACGCTTCATGAGTACACTGCATAAGCGCACAAATTCATCTGGTATGACCTAAGAAAGCAAAACAGACACCTGATCTAGTCTCGTGCAAGTTTTCATTCTTTGAACACTTCCTGCAGCGGGTTAGATAATCTTAACACTCCAGCGCTTTTGGGAAAATAGGTTAAGGTTCTGGATGCCTTCCAGACTGCAGAAAGAAAAAGCTGACTTGCAAATTGAGTCATGCGTGTTCATATCCACAACACTATGGCAAATCTGGACAGATGCCCGTTCTCTTCTTATCATAGAGATGAAGTTTGACTGATTCAACTTTACAAGCTTGGGCATGAGAACATTCCGGGGCAGTCCCTAACTGCAGCAGCCAGTATGTTCAGATATATTTAGTCTTGAACATCAGCATTTTTCTGTTTATTGACAATAAGAGAAAGCAAGTCAGTCACAACAGTCTGTGTGCAAGTGCTCCAGCTGGACGTTTTATATCAGGAACACAGAGATTATATTGAACCAGCAAAAGCTATCGGGGGAAATCTTTTTTCCCATAAGGAAACAGAATATCCGATGAAAAGTGACATAAAAATATTTATATAGATCTAGTGTGGAGCAGGATATTGTACACCAGGCACTTTGTAAAATGAGAAACATGTCGAAGGAATACATATTTAAAGCAAAAAAACAAACAAAAAAAAAACATGGCTCGAAGGCACACGGCGCTAATAAACTACAGAGAAAACAAGTCCTGGTTTGCAATATTTGCATCAGCGTTTCAAAGAGGATAAAAGAGGGCGAGGGAGGGATTAGTTCACTATGGGGTCTCAGTGCAGGGCATAACACAAAGGTCTGAAGAAAACACCTGACAGGTGTGTGAAGGTGTGACCATACTATTGAGCCTTTCTCCTTTTACTAGCCCAGCTGCAGATGCTGTATTCATGCATGCATGAATATTTTATCGGCACATGATCTCATGCTGCCCTTCTCTGATCATCTCACCTTCGGAGTGAGAGGGGCTCCTGTGTTTGTGCAGTGGTGTGAAAAACATTTCTCTCAGTGGTTTCCTCCATTAAGTCATTATAAGAGCTGGAGACCAGTTAGCAGTAGCCACACATTATTTACTCATTTGCATATTGTCACCGAGGAAGTCCTTGTCCAGTTAACATTAGTCCCTCATTATGTGCTCATTTGGATAATGTCCTGGCTGTGGTCTTCTTCTAAACGTGTAGACTTACTTCCTGCACACAGAATCTGGCAACTCTACTACTCAATAAATGTTGAAATATGGTATACCATCACCTCTGATTGGCTGATGGTTGCTCTATGGTTGCAAATTGGTTGCTCTGGTACTTGTACCTTGACACTAATACTACAATATCTATGGGATGGAGAAGAATACTTCTTTACATTCCACCTCTCTATAAAAAGGAATTAATTTAATAGCATAAACAAATATATCTTGGTGTTCATCTACAATGACCCTGGAAACAGAAACCAAAATGTTGTTTTGAAAAAAAAAAATGTTGCCTGAGATTGCTCCTTATTTTGAATGTAAGTCTATGGAAAAAAAGTGCTTTTGGCAAACCTATTGAATTACCATTTGATTATTAACCTGACCTGCCAAATCTCACCAGAAGGTCATCCAACCAAGAATCACAAACGTAATCATGTGACCTTAGCAAACAAACTACCTAATATTAGTTAGCTACTTAACACTAGTCAGCTCTCTGGCTGGATTCCTAATGTAGTCCAAACTATTAAGTTGTGTGACTAAAATCAGCATTTTACGCTAACATATTAATGGCTAGTGGTGACAAATGATTACATTCAACTAAATGGCGCCACCATTATTTATTCTCAGCAAACTCAGAGATTAAACAAGTAAAAATATCAAATGTAGATGTGAATGCATTGGTTTTTAATAACAAAAAATCAATAAAAAAAAGGTAATCAAACTTAAATCTCTTTAATGTAAATGAACAATAGGGAGTTAATGAATCAAGCTGATGAATCATGTCGCAAAAATGATACTAGCCTAAATTTAGCTAGAAGCATCTGGGAAACTCCAAAACCACAGAGCCAACCTCAAGATGACTGGAAATTCCTAACATATGCTATCTCCAGGTGCGATGCAAAGCACTGAAGTCTTACCTAACAAAGTCGATGGTGATGTCGGCATGGCCGCCTTGGACCTCGGTGAAGGTGAGAGGAGTGACATCACTCCAGACCTGTACAGCGTCCTTAAACACCTCCCGCACCTTCTCCAAATTCATCTGCCAGGGTGTCCGTAGGATCCTGACACACAAAGACACATTCACTACAGACCACCCACATAACTATGAATTGGTTTCATAGATGCCAGCCATAATCCTCTATAGTGAGGTGTCTGCCACCGTGTGACTTATGGACCACAGAGCACTGCTTTCGGCTAATCTTTCTGCTGAGAAAGTTGAGCCGCTGGAGGACTGACAGGGTGTTTGTTCAGCCTGCATCAGACACAGACAGGCCCTAAAGGATTTGATACATGAGTGAGTGTGTGTGTGACATGGTAACAATATAGGGGTTAGTGATTGTTTGGGTTTTATCCTCATGCCACTGAATGGTAATACCAAACACCTCTTTCATTGCCTCAGACCATCATATAATGTCATAAATACCTGAAAGAAAGGGTGTACTGAATTTTGGCATCAAGGTTATGAGTTATTATATGAGACCCTGCCAATCAGTTGGCACCTAATTAGAATCACATGATAGGGCACACCTATGTACCTCTTTCCCTATCCAGGCCAAAACTATAAAAATGGATCAGGTTCCCCATAAAGCAGAGCATTACCTGGATGCCATATGGAGAACTCGGCAGTTGATACTACTCCTAGACAAAATAAAGTGTGCTGTTTGACAAAACTTATTTTACCAGCATGCTCCCTGGAGAGCAGAATTACGCAGGAGGTGTACAGTCTGTCTCCAGAAACATGTTATGTCCTACTGCGTCTTCCTTAAACATGGCTACACAATGGATAAAATAATTTTTTATCACTCTATCCTGCTTGATTTTGTACATCTGTATTGCTTTCAATGGCATTTGTTCCAGGCAACCTTCATCCTCTAGGCTCTGTGGACCAGTGTTTTTTGCTGGAGCTACAATTTGTTTCTGCAAGTCTAGACAAGAGTAGAGGAATCCACTGTGGCACACTAAGCACCTCCATTAATTCTGGTCTAGGGTCAGGTTCAGTCTCTTCCAGGATGATCCCCTTCCCCATCCACAGGACACAAGGGTTCATTGTTTTGATGAAAATGATAATATACTATAGCCTTCGATTAGATTCAACCCAGCTGAATGCTATGGGAGATTTTCTTGAGCGACAAGACTGAAGAACTACCATCATGAAACACCAATTGTAGGAATATCTTTTGGAAGAATGGTGTTCATCAGTCTACTACAGTTCCAGAGACTAAGGTATATCGAAGCATATTACGGTGACCTAAAACCGTACGAAGACACTTCATGTTAGTTTTTCCTTTAATTAAGGTGGCAAGCCTAAGTGCAGGGGTGTCACCTTGTATCACTCCCCTGGTAAAGTATTAAGTATACCAGATGATGTCTAACTCAGAAAATTTCAGAACTGGGGCCCTCTGTTCCCCATCTGGAAAGGAGAGAGCTCTTGGCTGCGTTTCATAAAACCTTGAGGATCAGGAGTCTAGTCCTGTCTTGGATTTGTGACAAAGATCGCGCCACTTAGGCGAGGAATCTGATCCCACATCAGCATTTCTGACTGGAGAGTCCATCATTAGGTCGGGGCTGAGTGGGGCTCTATAAACGACTCCAAAAAAACAGCCTCCTTGAGACATTAGTCATTACGGCACAGTGACATACTACAGAAAGATTGCTTAGGGTGGAGTTAAGGACAGATGTCTCCTCTCTCTATCATTCTCTGCTTTGTTTCTGTCTCTCTTTACATGTCTGTGTTTTTGTTTCTATAGCAAAAAATGCAATGAGGCAGCAAAGCCCTTGTCTCTCTGTCTTCAGTATTTATGGAAGAGGCAGGACAGACCAGTCTAGCCAAAAGTATCGAGTTCTTGAACTGAATGGAGAGCATGAGAGATTTATGGGTCATGATTCCAGCAAGTGGGTCATAAACCTGGGGGAGTTTTAATCAACAGAGGCTCCAACAGGCAGACAGCTTCTCTTGAATTTAATGCTTAGCCTGGCCTCTTATCTCCTGCTGAGTGGTAGAGGTGAAACTGGAATCACACGGGTTCAACCACCGTTACACAAATGAGCACATTACGTTCAGACTGTCTGTTCCTTGGGGTCGTGACCTTACTGCTTTCAAATTACGGGGCAACGCAAATGTCCGGTGGAGACCTCCAGTGACCGAAATGTAAGGAGCGAGTCAGTTTCGAGCAGAGGTCAGAATGTTCATCACAAAGCTTTGTAAAAAGTGATGAAATTTAAGTCAGCTTGAAGCTTTAAGACTCATAAAAGACCCAAGACATGCTAAAGGCACCCAAAGAACTACAGGCTCGATTACCAGGGAAGGTGAGCAGTAAAAATTCTTTAGCTTCTTTAAAATTCTTTAATTAAAATGGTATGGAAGGAAAAATTGTACTAGAGACACAGTGGAATGTTAGATCTGACCATCTGAGACCTTGGGCCATCCGTTTGGGAACATCTAGACAAAACACATGAAACACCTTGATCCTGGGTGGCCTGGAAAAAGGGGATGTTTCTGATATGAAAGTAGAGGAAGAACAGCAAAACACAGTCTACGCTCTTTCCCACACACTCACTGTGAAATATCACTTTCTCAGAGCCTTTCATAAACGCTTTACTATGGGTTGGGAGAAGACAGGGTGTTTCTGTCAAGGAGGATTCCTCGGATATATAAAAACTATAGTATAGCTAGAGGCGCCTGATCTGTGTGGGGCCATGAATTATTAGAGAGCATCTGCACCATCATAACTGGCAATGCATCAAAAGATACCACTAATATGTAATATAAGTAAATTATGCTGTTCATGCTTTCCACCCAGAAGAGTTCTCTTGCACCATTTACTTAGTATTATAGTCATTTATTTAAAAAAAACAAAAAACTTCGTAACACCTTACTTGTAAGTGAAGCTGGTCTTGTTCCATCCCTTGGTTGAAGCAAAGCGTTTGGCTCGGTACCGTACACTATGTAGGCCTCCTCTCTGTACTGTATTATAGAAGTCTTCTTGTTTTGAAGGATAGTCTGGGACTCCACACCGCGGCCTGTTCCAGAGATTCTTATAGACAGCGGGGTGATGTTGCCACTTCTTAACCTCTAAATCGTCTTTTAGCGTGTTTTGAGCGTCCGGCAGTCTTCCCCTCTTTTTCAATGCATAATGATGAATCTTCTCCGGCCAAGCCTTTAAGCACAGACATAATAATATCAGTTATTTTAAATTCATACAGATGGAAACTGGCGAGACAATGGATTATACTAAAAGACACAACACAAGGTAAGTGTGAGCTGTCATTGTAAAATAGTCAGTTATGGGGTGGTGTGATGCAACCTAATGCAAAACTGATTATTTTACAATAACAGCAAGTCCTGTAGGGTTGTATTCCTCTTATACAACAGCAAGTATCCAACAACAATAATGTCATACCACACATCATAATTTTTATGCACTTTTTATACACTATATGGCCAAAAGTTTGTGAACACCTGACCATTGAATCCATATGAACATCTCGTTCCAGATTTAGTCCACCTTTCTGAGAAGGCTTTCCACTCGGGTGTTCCATTTCACCCCAAAGGTGGCCAGGGGGTTCAGGTCAAGGGCCTGTGCAGGTCACGCCAAGTTCGTCCACTCAAACAACGTCTTCAGGGAGCTTGCTTTGTGCACTAGAGCATTGTCGCACTGGAAGGTTTGGTTCCATTTGTTAGTAACGCTATAGCACACAAAGACATTCTGGTCAACTGTATGCTTCCAACTTCTAGGAAACAGCTTGCAGAACCTTCACATAAGGCTGTGATGGTCAGGTGTCCACAAACATTTGGCCATATTGTCAAGTTATGTTCTGGACTTTCCACAAAACAAGTCAGTTCCTGCCATATAAACAGTCACGTCAGTGTCACTTCCTATGGTGGAAAATTACCGCCTTATCTCTGAATGTTACAAAGTGCTGACACTGGAGTTTTCTTCTAAAAATGCTAAATAACCATCTCCTCACAGAAAATTATGCCATATCAACAATTACACATGCTTTTTAAAAAGAACAGTAATGGGAAAGTAGGACTGCATTATCACAGGAGGTGCAGTTTCACTGGTATCTCTCCCAAACATCTTTTATTGCATAACTCCATTAACTCAGGCATTTTGATTGCATCGATTTTGTCTGTTTCCATTTAAGGGCTAGTTTTTTTTTGTTTTTTTTTATCACAGCAAAGATTATTACTGTCAACTTCCCTTTTGCAGTATTTAAAGGAAATATCTCTGTTAATTATCCAGGAGCAGAAATGACTCTCTGTAAAGTTGCTTAAAAGCAGCTTCTCTTTCCCTCATGCTTTTCTTTCTTCATCTCATGCTCGACCTTGTACGTCACTATATCCTTTTTTATTTCTTTTTTCAATGCACCTGATTTCTATCTCTCTTTAGCGTTAGTCGGACCAGAGGTTAGAATAATATGAACTAATCTTGCTAATGCCTTTAAAAAAATGCTTTCACCACCTCTCTTGTCCTCCAGGCTTTTAAAGTCTGTCATGTCATTTAATGGCATGCTGTGTTTGCCCGAGCGTATAAAATGAGGAGGGGAAAAAACAAGAGGAGATTTAGATGAAATCGGAGTAACAGGTTACGACAAAATGTAACAAAGATTAAGAAACAATGATGGCAGAACCACAACAGAACAGCGAGGACAACCTAAAAAAAGACAACAAATGACATGTAAAGACAGGCATGCCCAACTTGATATTATTACTCAAAAACCCACAGCCCCGGGGCAATTAACAGCCATGTGAATTCCACAACATAACAATCACTATGCTCCAAGGGTTTATTTCCATCTGAGCTATTCTGCTGACTTAGCAAGTACGCTGTACCATCATTAACTAGGCTATGTTTGCTGAAACAAGTATAATCAGCGAGATAGCCAAATAACTAGTTTGTTACTCTAATTGACTCTCTAAAGCTAAGCAAGGATTTTTTTTATTGCTAACCATAGGACACTCATGGCTGCCCCCTCAACAGACTGACCTCAGGCGTCACTTACTGAGCGACGAGATGGAAGAAAAACACAAAGGTGCTTCCAGTTCATCAGGAGTCAAAGAGTAGAGGTCAATGGCTAAATCAACAAGACAGGACCACTGAGTCAGAGCAAACTGAACTCCCATTAGGGACAAAAACTTGCAGGAGGACCGGATGATAGAAACAACAGCTAGCATCACATAACAAATAACGTCTTTCAAATGCACGGTTTATATCTGTCAGCTTTGCACTTCTCTCCAGGGTTAGTTTGGAAATCACTATTTCCAGTAAACACAGCATTCTGGCTAAGACGTCGAGTTTATTTTATAAAGTACTGACTCTGCACACTCTCTATATGTGCTTTTACATGTTTCTTATAAGCCTAACTGCTGTTTAAACTCAGTGCCTGAGGTAAAAACAATAAGCTGTTTGAGGACCTTCTTGAGTCAGCAGATTACCTGCTGTAATGACAGAAACACAAATCCCAGGGTCAGAAATAAGTGCATGTAGAGGTGCTAAGAAGGGAGTTGTGACCAGTCCCTAAGCGTGCCGTCGCAAACTCATCATTATGATCAGTTTTTATATAAAAGTTTGTGCACCCATACCCTAAAAATAATCAAACCAACATTTTTATCGTAAGGATTAAATCGCGAAACAGTAACACACACAAATAGAAACTTTAATTCAGCTCGTCTCTGATTCTATTTCAGGTCTGCTGCTTTTTTTTGGGGGGGTTTTAACAAATCTACCAGACCAGCTCCTGGGTTTCTGGTTGGATCCTGAGCTCGGGTTACTGTCCTTGTAGGTTTCCTCCCATCTTCCAAAAACGTGTGGACGTTTGGCTATATCACTATCAGGTGTGAATAAGTGTGTTTGTGGATGTATAGTGCACTACGATGGACTGGCATCTCCGACCAGGGTGTACTCTCACCAGTGTCCACGGGGTTACGCTCCAGAGCCACTGTGTTCCTGACCAGCATAACACAGTTAATGAATATGAATGAACATGAATGAATTTCCATATTCAGTTATTTTTTCTTCTACTCTTTGTGTGAGCTCACTTTATGAGCTTTCAAATCAACAGAGATACAAACTTCTAAGGTTGCCGATGAAGGGCATTCTGGGTGGCTTTTCAATGGATGAACACCATTCGTAGAACAATGGTAGAACAAACTCAATTTTGCATATTAAGTATAAAATAGAGGTGCATCAATAAAGATTAAGTATAAAATAGAGGTTCAATTTTTTTTTTTTTACCCACAAACCAAAGAAGATAGAACCTTCCACAATTGGGGGGATTTTTACACCATCATTCATGTGTGGGCAAATTTTATAGGCTCCATCTGCATGCAGCAAGTCAGGTGAGGCAACGAGCGTCTGGCAAATGATACCTGCATGCCTTCCTCTTAGTTTACCATGACGCTACACACGATGCATATTTTTTGGCACTGCTTGATAACGGTGTGTCTCGAGCCAAGCATGAACACGGCTGTGTGTCTGTCAGATTTATGTTCCTACACTGAAAGATTCATGACCCATCAGCTGAGTTCAGAAAAATACTGAAAGCATTGTTTGCACCTGATATTGGATGACATATTCATTCTTTACAGTGTAACACAGTAATAGATGGCTGGACTGATGGCATGTTTAAAGCAAACACAGCTCAAGTTGAGGTATCTGGAAGTGATCAGTGCAGAAAAAAGGACCTTTGCTCTTGGCTAGAATGCAAGTGGCTAAATTATTGGACATGGCATAGAAGGCACGTGCAATTTAATGTCTAGCTACTTACAAAATTAGCATTACTACAGGTCTGATGAATTCTTCATACTGATTGGTCAAAACAGCAGCCCTGACAGTAGTTTCGCTTCGCTCGTTGTAGTACATTATCATTTCTAAAGTAACAGCTTAGGCATGGACTTGTATGGTGGACGCTTATTTATATTTAGTCTAGATTTGCAAATTATTTGCAAAGGTATCAGTAACATCCTGCACACAAGCAAGCTATCAAAATAGATAACATTATGGCCTATTGTTAAGCAGTATTGTTCTTGTGTAAGAAAACCGATTGGTCGCAAACATCTTTATATCCAGAAAGAGGAATTAAAAGAACAATCCATTGTCACGTATAGTTTGTTGTGTTATTTGTTGTTTATTTCTGTTCCTGGAATAAAGATAAGCATCGGTTATAGGGGCGTATTCTGTGAACCGATGCTGACGTAAAAAGCGATACATTCTGCAGATCATCAACAGATCTATAAGTCACGTACTGGGCAAATTGAAAAGATATCATCTCCGAATGCCATTCCATTGTATCTTAAAGAAACAATTCTCTCTTGAAGTGCTCGAAAAAAAAGTTACTGTGCATTCTTCATCAGATTTTAATCAGGGATCGTGTTATGAGCAGGGAGAAGATAGTCGACCGGATTTGTACACCGATTTAGGTTCTCAAAAGGATTGTTATTTTGGGTTGAATTCGTTCAGTCAGTGTTCATGCGAGACACGGGTGCAGATAAAAAAAGCTGACATGTTACAACAAGAACCAGGGGCCGGAGATGCATCTTCTTTCTCCATGTCTTTCTAATGAGAACAGGCTTAAAGCTGAAACCTAAAGAATCGTGTATGCATGTGTGTGTGTGTGTGTTTAGAGCTCTTGGCCTAATTTCCATTCTCCAGTGCCATGAGGATAATTGTCTCCCTGTTGGCAGCCAATCATCCGATGGGCATTCAGGGGTGATATCATCTGCACTTCATTCCTCCACAAAACACAAGCAAGAAATTAGTGACCCACAATTCAAATCAAGATGTTTTAAGTTGAAGCAGCATGTTCAGCATACGGTATGCAGTAGGGATGCAACCAAAATGCGAAGGCATTATTCAGAATAAACAGATGCAAATATAGGTAAGAATAGGATGCATACTATTGTTTAGGGTTTTATTTTTATTTTTTATTTTTCAGAAGTTTGCCAGAAAGTTTCACAGGTTGAGACTAGAGGAGTGTATAGGGACCGGGATCCAGCGGGACAACAACAAAAAAGATTTCGAGGTTTTTTACAAGCGAGAGATAAGATTTGAAGCTTGTGGGACAAATAAAGGCAATGTTCATTAACATTACAACAACTGTACATTCAGCCAAAAATAAAAAAAATAATAAAAAAACGGTCCCATGCCCATCTCCGTTTATACAGATTATGAACTAGGGTAATGTAGCTGGATTTGAGCCAGAATTCATACACCATGTGTAAACAAACAAGAAATAAACTTTCCAGTTTAGGCCACTCCCACAAGTTTAAATCGGAATACCGATATTGCTGGTACACAACATCCCATTCTTCATAACATACCATTGTCCTGTGAACATGTGGTCGTTAAAAGACGAGTGATAAACTCCCATCCACGGCAGCTAAGGCATCCTTTGGCAGATAACTTTAGGCCGCATTTGAGATAAAAAAAAAAAAAAAAAGCAATCCTGAGGAAATCAGACTTGGGTAAATATTTACCCGTAAAAAATCTTCCAGAGAACCTTACAGCTCGGAGGTTGTATACACACAAAGTGATTACACCGCCAAGGGAGAATGTTTTCGTAGGAACAGGAAAAGGATTAAAGCTGATGGAAGATGATAGATATAAAATGCCTTTAGTCAATAGGAAATGAGCAGTATCTAGGTCGTGTAGCTGTTGTGGATGAACTCATGGAAAAGCAGTGTGAGGGTGGAGGTTGAGAATGCAGTGTGAATATCAGTGCTGCACAGTGTTAGACATCTCACACGAACAGCCTCCAAATCAGTCCATCATCTCTGTTGTCATGGTAATAACTGAGCTATACATAGATATAGCTTAACTTTTTATACTGAGCAGCATCATGTCACTCTTCTGCGTTTACTGACTTACACATTTGCATCAACTGAGTGTGCAAATTTACAAATTGATATTAAATGTCATGGTGGAGTGACTTTCTTAATGGTTTTTTTTGTTTTTTTTTTTAAGTAAAAAATTTTAAATAAATATTTAAAATGTACTTTTTAAAGCTAAGTTTAGCTTCACTTTTTAAAACTTAAAGTTGTTAAGTTTACATTTTTTAATTAAGTTGAAGTTTACCTTTGTTAAGTGTTTAGGTTGACTTTTTTTAACAAAGTCTAAAATTTCCTTTTAAACAAAGTACAAGTTTACTCTAATCTAAGTCTACTTTTTTACAAAACATTTTTTAAACCAAATTTTCTTCTTTTAAACAATGTTTTTAAGTTTTTTACTTTTTAAATCAGGGGTTTTTAGGTTTTCTTTTTAAATCTAAGTTTAAGCTTACTTTTTAAAGTTTTTAAGTTTACATTTTTTAACTAAGTTGTTGAACTATGGGTATTTTAGGCCTTTTTTAAAAACTAAGTTTAAGTTTACTTTTTCTAAAGGTTTTAAAGTTACTTTTTCAACCTAAGTTTGTGTATGCTTTTTAAACATTTTAACTTGACTTTTAAAAAAAAAACTGACTTTAAGTTCACATTTTATGAGTTTAGAAGAGTTTTGAAGTGACCTATTTTAAAGTTTAGATTTTTCATCTGGAACTCTACATTATTATCTTTTAAGGTTGTACTTTCTTCACCCGCTCTCCACCATCTGCACGCTTGTTCTGTTAGAGTCTTAAAACTGCTACAACCTTTAGTGGAAAAAATGTTCTCGAATGTTCTTTGGAAGGTTAATGGTTCTACTCTCTTAGAAAAAAGGTTCCTCAGGGGTTCTTTTGTGGGTTCTTGGGATGGATAATGGTTGTACATGTATAGAAAATGGGTTCCTTGTGGGTTATTGGAAAAAGGCCAGGATATTTGGATGATTAATGGGCCTGCAAAATGTGTTCTTCGACGGTTCTTTAAAAGGTTAACGGTTATTCACCGTTTAAAAGAACTCTCATTGGTTCTTCTGATGATATAAAAATGTTGTTTTTTATGGTTAATGGTTCTACACTCCTTCAAACGATCTTTAATGATTAAAAAGCATTCTATGTGGGTGTTTTAGGATGCTTAATGTTCTACACTTTAAAAAAAAAAAAGGGTTCTTCAAGGATTCAGACTGTTCCTTTGAACATGATCCAAAAACCATTGTCTGTATTTGCGTCTGTACACCATCAATAGGACTGAAGAGTAACTCTACAAAAACAAAGATTTCAGTGTGATTTCATCTCCTCAAGCTTTCTTTCTGCCAAGCTGGTGAAGACATTGAGCAGAATTTAAATTAGGCAGCAAGCCTATCCCTCTTTGAAAAATGATAGCAGGAGAATGTCGACTTTCTCTGTGATATATCCCATTAAAGCTGCAATTATCCAAGCAGGTGAGCGCACGTTTGCACACTGCACAACTTTCTGTTATGTTTCCTACAGATGTTTCACTATATCGGTAAAGATATAGTGATGACTTTTAGTGAACTGTAGCATTCCTATTAGAATCAACAGTCAAATATAAATGTATAAGAATAAAAAGAAAACACTTTTTGTTAATAATTGTTACTACTCACACTATTTAGTATGCACAGGAATTGCCGTGTTTGAATATCCATCAAGAGCTTTAAAGCACAAAGAGGCACTATTCTTTCACTGAATTAGTACATCGCCAAGCTGTTTGCGCAGAACAGTTAAATAATTATGTTCAAATTGGACTCCAACATCACCCAAATCTCCAACAACACCCCCTAATGTTTACTATAGCATATAGGTCTGCAATTGAGTTAAGCATGCATAATGAAGTTTTAATACCAAAATTGTGCATAAAGGTATTCAGGCCTTAGACATAACTATGGAATTAACCGCGATTCAGTTTCAGTCACGTGAGAGTTACGCAAGCAGGTGGAGTTTGCCAAAATCAGAGGCATGTCTCAGTTACGCATGATGCTTGAACTTGAACTAAAGCCCATTTTCTTGCACAGTATGTTGTTCAGTGAGGAGCAGTATTAAGCCCAGTGCCAGTGCTTCACAGTAACCACAAAAATGTCATGCTGAAATTCATGTTGCGGGCTATAAATACACTGAAACAATAAATATTTCATGAGTATGCCAATTTAAAATAAAATAAATCCCAAATTGGAGGAGACAGATTCTTAATCTGAGACATTGAGGATCACATTTTTATGGATAAAATTATGAGCAGTACATAAGCAAGTAAGTACGCTGATTGGACGTTGAGTGCTAGGTCAGCTTGTCGTTCAAACCATGGGCCTTCAAAAAAACATGCATTATTTTATTAATTCAACAAATCAAAAGTGCGACAGAAGAGATTATATCTCGTGCACACATTATGACTTCATGATTTCGATTCAATGAGTTTAAATTGTGAACACAATCAACTGCAGTATGTAAAATAAAAACAAATGCAGAATGTGCTGGATCATGTGCTATTTTATAAGCTGCTGAAATATGCCCGTTAAACCAAATTTGTAGTGATTGCTCTGATAATTAAAGCTATTGGCATTAACCGTGACTCTAGTTAGATTAGCCATTAGTTAATCTTTCACTTAATCGTATTACATTTGAGAGCAATGGGGAAAAAAACCCCATGTTGCTTCAGTCCATATTTTCTGTTTGTAATGCTTTCAGGCTTAAAAGCAAGTGCTTGTGTTTAAAGGTGATGGTCTAGGTGGTATTAAAAAATACCTACTCAAGAAAAATCTAGGAAGCATGAACTGAACAGGTGATTGCCTTATTAGTTATGAATAGTATCTGCAAACCAAACTTAAGCATGTTTGTAACCCAACTCTAACATGCGTAACTTTCCCAGCATGCATATTAACATCATTCTTTTAGCTTAAATCATGTAGTTTAATGCATTCATGCATGTTTTTGGAAGGTATTGTGGGTGATGACGTATAATTTTTCCAATCAAGGCATACCCAGAGTAGCCAGCGCTCTGTTCTTAGAGGGGTCAGAGAATGCAGCTGCAGCAGCTACATATCTAGCTCTTTCCCTTTTCCCTGTGTCAGCAAACTGAGGGTTTGTTATTCTGCACCACATGCCAAATGCTTGCCCCTGCCTGCATAATCTCCACTCTGCAGCTTTGTCAACAGTCAGGAACAAATTGAGTGCACATGCAAGTGAGCACTCCGTCCACAACGAGTCTAATTCTTCCGCACAGGGGGTCTGGGGATGATCCGATTAGCTACGGAGATGCTTTAGGTGTTTCAGGTGGTAGTGTTCATGTTTGAGAATGTGCAGCACGACAGGCATTAAGTGAAAGTGTTTATAGATGTCCATGTTTCCATGTCACTCTGGTGTGATATTTAATTTGGTCGGACGTGTCTGCGATTCCTCAGCACATCAGGGGAGCGCACACAAAGAGCTCTTCATTTTCTGGGTTATTATTCTTGGCTTCATTTTTTTTAAACTAACATTTCCTTCGGGAAACCTTAAAAACGGTTTTGGACTTCCTCCAACTGGGTTAAAAACAGCCATCTGCGGCTTGTCTTTGTCTGCCTTCTCTAAGCCTGGGCTGGGGACAAAAACTTTGCATACGACTACATCTTACAAAACAGCGGATCAGCAGTGAGATTAGAGCGACCCGTTTATGCAGTTTGATGCATCATTGCTTGTTAGGAAGTGATCTGAAAGGATTGCAAAAGAAAGCAACATGCAGGGCTCATAAAAAGAAAAAAACCTGACATGGTTAGCGTGTGTTGTATGCCGGAGGGATTTCCGATGCTATGAACGTGCTACTACTGTTCCGCAGTTCAGCCTGAAGCAGGAATAACAGATGTAGTGATGTAGGAGACTTAATACTGACCGAATGACCCATGTCTCTGATTTCCAAACACACTATGTGGAGGAAAGACTGAAGGTGCTTGATCCTTTGTTCCTTCTTTAAAACAAATGAACGTGCTTTGAAATCTGACATTAATGTTTCTCAGTATAAGGTCAATATGTCACACATGTGCTCAGTAAACACCGTAACATAACCACCAAGTCATATTAACCCTCAAGAAAACTTTTAACGACTGGGCAGATTTCTCAAGGCAGGTCCCTGAAGTGTAAGGAAAAACCACTGAACTTCACAATCAACCACTATACCAACTGTGTAGTTATATATAGTATTTCCCTATAAGCTTATAAGATGAGTTAATCTCAAACTCATATTTTAACCTATAAACGTGAAAAGTGGTGAAATCTTTCCAAAAGTCTATGTTAGATTTCTTAGAGTGGATGTTAAATATGTTAGAGTGGAAAGTCCAGGCATGAAATGCATTCCTCTAACAGATTCACATGATGGTGCATATTGGCAGCATTTGAATATTTAGATCACATATTAATCTGTGAAATAATAAATGGATCTCGAGAGCACGAGGATGTCTGTGGATATATTGAAAACAAAGGACAAAGTCCCTGGCTGCAAAAAGGTAGTGAACGTCTAGGTTAGATGGCATTACAGCACTCTCAGAACTAAAGGTACCAAACTTTTCCATGGGTCATATCATTAAGGCTGCATCTGAGAAAGTGCATGTGGTGGTATCTTTAATTAGCTTGGTGGTCCGTAAGGTCTTTATACATGTATATACCTATATATAAACATGCACCAACAGTTTGGTATCTTTATTAGTACCTAGATTAGTAATGAGGAATCAGTGTATTGCACAGCCCCAGATGCAGGTAGTGATCTCTTTCACTTAGACAAGTCTTGAGAGGTGAAAAAAAAATGTGCAAAAATAAATTGAAAACATTTGCAGAAATTACTTTTCACTTACCGTCGGGTCTTTGTACCAACGGCTGTTCCTGCCGTCCCACAGCGGAAGAGAGTGCACGCACAGCGCGCAGGACAGCAGCAGCAACAACGTGGTCATCGTGCTCGGTTTATTTATTTATCTTTAAAAAAAAAAAAAAAAAAAAAAAAAAACACTCGCGCGCAACTCGAACAGGAGCAACACCTGCCGCGCGCGCGCTCACCCAATTCGAACCCGATACAGCAGGAGTGCCGCGCGGTTCGACCCGACCCGGTACAGAACTCGCACGCGCTGGTCACTTGATGGAAGAGACACAGAGGGAGAGAGAAAGAGAGAGAGAAGTGTTGAAAAGAAGGAGCGCGCGCTCCTAAGCCGGTGCAGTGCAGGGGATTCGCGCTGCTCCAGAGGTTTTATACCCTCTGATTTCTTTGTTCTCCTTTTCTTCAAATTGCATCACTACTTTTTTTTTCTTTCAGGCCGGAGGGACAAGTTCATGATAGCTCACGTGACTTAGCTTGGTCCGTCCTGCGTGTGCGTGTGTCTGTGCGTGCGCCTCAGCGCGCGAGGGGAGGCAGGTTTTCATCAACCACAATACAACTGGTGCACTTAAAGGTGGATAATTTTTTTCTGTGTGTGCGTGTGTGTGCGTGTGCAACAAATAAATGCATTGTTATTCAGCTTGATCCAACAATGCATCATGTGACAGAGGTGTGTAGGCTGAAGATACAAGTTTGATCTTGAGTGTTAGTGATAATTAGACTGCAGCTGTGGCTGAAGGGAGACAACAAAAAGCCCAGTGTTAATCGTGATGATGTTAAATTGAGCTCACGGAGTTGAATGAAGTCTGGGATCAATCTGTTAACTGTTTGTGTCCAGGTGGATTTTGTGCTCCCAGAAAAGAAAGTATTAACTTGTACCTTTTGAGGTACAAACTGTTGTCACTAGGGTGCTATACGTATATGTCTAAAAGAAAAAATCAGCATCATGTTACTATGAGAAAAGCATCTTATTATTATGAAATATGTAAACTTCTTATTAGGAAAATGAGAAAAGAGTTTGAACAAAACTGAATCACACCTGGTTCTTATCCGATCTTCGTCTGTCCAGTTTCAGTTCCTGCTGTATTCTCAGGAGTGGAACGTAATACAGACTTCTGCTGTTGTAGCCCACCCATCTCAAAGTCTGACGTACTGTGCATTCAGAGATGCTTTTCAGCTCACCACAGTTGTAACAGTGGTTACTTGAGTTACCATAGCCTTCCTATCAGATAGAAACAGTCTGCCTATTTTGCTCTGGCCTCTGTCATCAACAAGGCATTTCCGCCCTCAGAACTACTGGATGTTTTTTGTTTTTCTCACCATTCCGTGTAAACTTTAGAGACTGCAGTGTGTGAAAAATCCCAGAAGATTCCCAAACCAACCCATGTGGCACTAACAACACTTAAACCGTCACAGTCACAGAGATCACATTTTTCCCCTTGGCTTGTATCTGCTTGATTTTATGTATTACGCTGCTGCCACATGATTGGCTGATTTATTAATTACATTACTAAAAAAGTGAAAGTGTATGTTATAATAACAACATAATGGATAGGTTCTAAGAATTGTGCAGCTGAGAGTATTAGGTCCACTCACAGCGTACACGAAGAACCAGTTCATCATCGAGGATTTTGCTGTGTAAGTGTTTCTGAAATGCTGCTGCATTAAGTGGCTTCTTATCACCTGAAGTGCTCCTTCTTCACTGCTAATCCACTAGTAAAATCTAACAGGAAACCCTCAGGCCAGTAAGAACATCTCAGGTAAAGCTATGCGACATGACATTTTTTTCTTTTTTTTTTTTCTCAACAGAAGCAACAGAGATTTTGAGCCAAGCCAGAGTGTAGCATGCTTGAATTGTCCGCCCCGACCTCAAAACACCGGACAATGAGAAGACACATTTCTCAAATGCCTCTGGTTAGAGGGCTTGAACGGTGTCATTACTGCAGAGGTTCATTGCTGAGGAAATTGTGTGTTTCGGAATGCATCAGTAAATTAAAGGGCCGTCACTGATCTCTTTTGAACAGTATCAGTGCGGGCTGTCATCACGACATTTCCTCTCCGGGGAGATTGACCAATCTGCTCACTTTACAATGCAGATGGTCACTAAGTCATCGGGCTTGAATGGACAACAGTCAAGGCAGGTTAATTGTGCTTAATGTGCTTGAGAGATTGGAGAGGGACACAAAGGAGATTACTACACAAAATATATAGTGTAACTTTGATATTTCTTTTGTAACTTTTAAGATGCAATCTGTTGATCCCATGAGGCAGGCTGTATCATAAACCATTTAAAGTGCAGGTTCTCTATATAAGAAACAAAACTCTTTTGGAGGATGCTGTTATAGAAAAATAATCAATGACGAGATGCAGAGTTACTCTTACCACTCCAAAGTTGATTATTTTCCTGTAACACCACTACACAAAGTGTTTTATTCCTCATACTGTTGTATTGCAATTTGCCAACAATTACAATTTTCTTATTTATTGAATGACGGACAACTTTTGATCAATTTATAGTCACATTTAATGTCGTAGAATTCCTGTGAAACAAAGCTAGTTCCTGTTATCACTTCACATTATAGCAAACTGGAAAGTGGCAACGTTTTACCTCCAGAAGACTTTCGCTTGGTGGAAAACTTAGCGTACTGACTGTTAGGAATTTCGGACACTGGAGACTCCTTCCGTCATCTTGTCGACGGTTATACATTTCAATTTGTTAAATAACAATACGTCTTTTAATCTGTTTAATGTTTAGCTTAGATTATGTGCTGTACAAGTCCCCGAGTAAGCTGTTTCTGAAGAAGTGTTTGCCGTTATAGAAAATAAATCAAAATCCTTCTGACCAATCAGAGTCAAGAATTCAACAGCACTGCGGTATAATTGCGCAATCACACTATTGTTATCCATCGGACCACTTTTTTGCCGCGCTTCTTCTCCCACAGCTTTTGGGATATTAACCCCAAACCAACTTCAACTCACCTTTCCCGAATAGTGCGCCCGAATAGTGTGCTTTTGGAAAGACGCACTCATTCTCTCATTTTCCTAATCATTGAAATGAAAGGAGTTTAATTCAAAGTCAAAGTCTTTCTGCTCGGTCACGCTTCATCCGAGAGCCATCAGTGTAATATGACACCTCAGGACAACTCACTCAACACATACATGAAATCAGCTATGTCTAGCACTTGTATTTATCTTGATTTTTGTCCATCGCTTTTTCTCCCATTGGCGGCAATGCATTCTTGGCCCCATGGAAATACTTGGAGTTTTGGATTCAAAGTCTTCCTGCTCGATCAGGCTTCATCAGAGAGCCACCAAACTTCCAGACCAGCTCACCCAACACATCAGTCCATCCAATATAAGCCACACTTGACTTTTTTTGCACTGCAGAGCAATAGGTCTCACATTTTCATTGTGGCATCTAATTTTACCAGCCAATTTTTTTCACTGGATATTTTGAGCCTGATATAATCTGATCATTCTTTGAATCTTTTTTTTCCCTTAAGATACTTGCTTTGAAACTTCCTACAAGTAAAAGTAAACAAACGTTCTTTGAATCTTCTCGCAGCTATGCAAATGTCCTACCCTGTCCAATGCCCATCAGTCATCCCCCTTTCTGCATTTGCATTCGTGTAACAGAGTTTTCTGTCAGGATTGAAACAAAAAGCTTCTTTATGGTGCATTGTTTTAAATCTGATGATGGCTTAGACCACTGTGAGCCAAGATATACAATTTTCATAACCGATCTCATATCGCTCTTGGCAAGTCAAGACGCAGGCCATGGCATTGATTACAGTCATCCTTAATGTTGATTCAAATGAATGCTAATTAAGATGAATGGGCCTTGAAACGATACACTTTTATAAGTTTTAGAGAAGGATTGATCTTACCCTAGAGGTTTATCTGATAGGGACAGGAAAGCAAGAACAAGAGGACAGAAACTTGGCAGGTTACCATTCGATAAGAATTAGAATGTCATGATTGCTTAAAGAAAGCCAAATGTTCTGAAATTGATTGAATCAAAAAACAACTCAGCAGCAATTTCATGTCATTCACCTTCTTCACCCTCCAATTTAAACCTGAATGACTGAACGATTTGTTTTTCGTTCCATCTAGAGTGTCCCCTGTTCTTGGGATAGGCTCCATATTCACCCTAGCATAATCTTTCATTAAGCAATGCTGGAGAATTTATGCAAGGCTTATGTTAAAACTCATGTGGAGACATTAAAGTTTTTATGTTTCGATAATATGTCATTATGGATCAGCTGTTTGACAATTATATTCTTATTATTACTTTTTACAAGCAGCGCATTCATGAAGCTTTGCGACATCTTCTGTAAAGTATATGCATGTCATCCTACCTCTGTGGAAATGTGTCCTAGGCTGAAGAATGCATTTAAATGTATTATGAAAGTGATTTTTCCTATACAGCATCATGTAGAGTCTGTATGTGAGGTGAAGTAATGATTTTTATGGCATAAGTAAAATGCTAATCCAATTCACATTTACAGTAATGTATGCATTCTGCATTACTTGTTATTTAATTATTAAGACACATGTCAGCTAAATAAACAGGAATTGAATGGACACTTCATATAATATACTACAACTATACTGTGTTAAAATATCATGAATGCATGTTAAGTCAAAACAAAATGAAAAACTTACAAGAGAAGGATAAAAATGCTCAGCGAACAAGTCTATCTATAATTAAAACTGAGGAAATGTCTCTCTCCTCTTTAACATAAAGGCACAGCTATACCTTGAGTGTCACCTTACAGATTATGACTTAAGCCTGTTATAAATCCTCCAGCATTGCTTTATGAAAGTTTTTGGAACCTTGGACTTATAAGGATATGGCAATTCTGTGGTTTTTTGTTTTGTCAAAAACTTTTAAGCCATGTGATGATTTTGGTGTAAAATGTCTAACATATACTCGGTGACATGAACATACAACATAATTATAACATTAACTTATGTTTTACTAAAATTTAGAACATTATTCAATTAAATTCAATTAAATTTTATTTGAACAATGGACATTGTCACAAAGCAGCTTTACAGAAATACATAAATTCCAGGTGTAAATTTTAAACACATGCATTTTTAAATGTATCCCTAATGAGCAAAACAGGGACGATGGTGGCAAGGAAAAACTCCATGAAACAACATGAAGAAGAAACCTTGAGAGGAACCAGACCCAAAAGGGATCCCAGCCTCATTTGGATGACACCAAATAGTGTGAGTACAAATAACTCCCTCCTATAACTGTGAGCTATATGGTCAAAAAGAGCACAAAAACACTTTACGCCCAAGAACCCTCCAAATCTGCTCCTTAGTCTAATAAACAACAGCTATCAACAGCTGTTCCAAACCTGAGGGGCTTTGTAAGAGAAAGCACTGCTTCCTGCTGTAACCTTAACTATTCAAGGTACCAACAAATATCCTGCACCTTTTACTCAAGTTACAAAGTTTTGGTTAATTCAGTGATAATGAATGTATAATTAAGACCCAGTATATGTACTTATACTATTAACAGTACAGTGAAAAGATAATACAATAGTATTCATTACACAGAGTCAGAAAAACATCATTCTTAAAGATCTATTAAACAGCACCACAATCCAATCTCATATAATGAGAAACTGGCAAAAGAATAAAGTAGAAGGATTTGGTAATAGTCATTTGTACAAATATGCTCATAACTGTACTACAAAACAGTCATGATGATGTTTCATGAAAACATAGGACATAGTCTAATCCCAAACTCGCTCTGGGATGTTTTCTCTGTGGCTGAGGTAACAAAACTCCAGTTTTCCTAGACTCCTGTTTTGAATAATAAAGTGCCCCATTTGTAAGGATGCCTCTAGGGCCATTTTAGCACCACCAAGTGGAATAACATGTATGTGCTTTAAATCTTTATGCTGCACCTCTGAATATTCTACAAGTTCAAAGGTCAGTGTTGGGGAAAGTCTTGTTATTCTTGCTTTCAATAAAATCCCTGTCTGTTAATTAGTGGGTTTTTTGGTTTTGGTTGCCCGGGTTTGGCCTGGCACTGATCTGGTTGGAAGGCTGGGAAGGTACTAGCAGGACCGGCCACAACAAAGCTTAATAAACCAGCATGCGATGACGACTTTCCCCCATGGAATCACTTATAACCAATAAACAGCTGCTGGAGCACTCAGGCAGGCTGTCAGCTTTAATTACTGACAGATTTGCCTTTGAACTAAAGCGTTAAGCCATCACCGCTCGCTCTGGTGGAAGAGGAACCACAGTTATTCTGAGGCATCTCAAATGACCAAAATAAATGGTTTAAGAGCTAAAAAACCCCAATAGCTTAGTTGATGTTTCTCTTTCTAGAGATGTACAGAGTGGATGTGAGGTCTAAAATATCTAATATCAATAACTTTACAATGATTCACACATAAAGGCGTAGAGGTAGCTGCATTCAAGTCTTTAATCTGAGTCTAAGTGTTTAAAGTCTGTAATGCTGTAGACAGAAAAGTCATAATTCTTTCATAATTTGCAATTCTGTCATCTGATACAAATGTGTCTGAAAATACCATCCAAAATGGAGATTAAATCTAAGGAACACTGTGTTACAATTGTCACTGACAGGCTGCATGAATTTACAGTCTGGACTAGAAAGAAATCAGCCAAAACCTCACTTCTTTCTTCTTTGTACCATTCTATGTGTTCTCCTAATGACCACTGATGGTGCTGTTGCGCTCAGTTCCAAAAAAAACCACGCAAAATTACCAACTTTTTTAAAGAGAAAATGATCTACAGTAATACGGATGCCAAAAATGAAACTGAATATCAATGTCTATTTATTTTTGACAAATCTGCAATACCTAATGTGTACTTCATCTCAGAGTCTCAAAAACAAAGATAGCCCTGTAAGTGTATTGGTAGCCTGTGTTTATTTTAGGGTGATAAAACTGAGAAGCATAAACTCCCTACACACAATTCAACACCTCTGTGCAATTTCACTTACAAATGAAGTTTGCTTTGGTTTAAGGTTTTATTATACGGGAGAATTAAAGTGTGTAAATAGAATATAACTCACAGATGCAGTAAATCACTTCTCTCGCTCTAGCTTTATGTCTCTCTCGGAGACACACACATGCCTTTCACTGTTTCAGGTTTCAATGTAGGGCATATAACACACATCAGGACATGCTGTTTTAGGAAAATAATCAACAACAGGATGGTATGATGAAGCGGGGTTACCAGATATCAGATATCCTCAAGTGTTTTATTCCTCTTATACCACAGGAATGTGTGATTACAATTATGTTAATTACAATAATGACTCCTTCCATAAGTGTTAGATTTTAAAAAACATCACCATATGAATGATTATATTGTTTTCTATGCTAACATGTATTCTAACGTTTGTTTATTATTAGGCGTGGATTATGTGATAAGCCATACATGTCCCTGTGAATTAGCTGTTACTATAGAAACACTTTCTGACCAATCAGATTAGAGAATTCAGCATTGGTTTAAAAGTTGATCAATTGGCCGTCATTCATTGCATCTATTATCTGGGCATTAAACACACTGTACAAACTACAGCATTGTGAAATAAATGGAAAAAAATTTTTACTTTGAGTTTAATATGCACCATGCTCTTTTGCAGAAATGATCTATAGTGCTAATCAGTTGGGGCAGCTGCGCTTGATGGGGACAGTGGTAGCTCAGAAGTTGAAGATACAGTCAGGGATATTGATGGAAATTCGCTGACGATAGCTGTTTTGAAACTCAAACTCCAAACAAATGTAGCCTCTCCCTTCAGCATTCACACCTTCAGCATGTTAGGCCTTTACATTTGATGCTAATGCGAGAAAGTGTGCCTTCTGGACTGGAAGAATAGTCAAGATTATTCCTTACTTTTAATAATGATTTATTGGTTGAATGTTTGTGCTCCGTGCCAATATTTCTTTTCATAGTTACCAAAGAGACCAGAAAAATTTTATTAATGGAAGGAGATTTTTACCAAAAATCACTGACCACCTTTAAGGTTCTGTGTATGCGAGCTAATGGTAATGGCTTCAAATCCCAATACTGTCATACAGCCATGGTTTGGCTCTTAATTACAGTAATTAATAATATCATATTGTTCTTTTTTTTTAATTCTTTGTTTATGAACCGTCTCTTTTATTGCTTTTATGTTAAACTGTAGTGAATTTCACAGCAAAGGGATTAAAACCCTGTCTGCTTCTTCAGTCTTTCTATCCCAGGTGTATACGTATGTTTAAAGCTGGTTGCCAAGGCTAAAGTGAAAAACTGTCTGTGATGCTTCGACTCAAGAAAAATCTCACAACATTAGAGCTGTGAACTACATACAGGTGATTTACACAGCCTGATTGGGGTGCGTGCCAAAACCGGCTCTTCACACGAGGAACTTTCCCAGCATAAATATTGGCATGACGCTTGGTCTTAACTCTGCATGTGATTCAAATTAATGGTTTTTTTTATACAAATGTTCTGCATTTTGATGTCTGTAAATAATCGTTCTCTTGTTATTTGTTGTTAAGATGAATCAGGTTGGCTGGTTTAACAGAATGACATCACTCTGTAAGGCTGTAAATATGCGATATGCGTATTCTGAAGATGGGCTGGCAGATAAAATGTCTTATCGTGTTGCTGGAATTGTGCGTACTATAGCAAGAGTAAATTTGAGTCTGGTCTTGTTTTCATATATAAAAGAGTGATGTTCATGTGCATCACGTCTCCCTCCGAATTAGACTACGTTTAACACAAAATCTAAATGCAATTGCTGAATATGTTCCAAATCGCCAGGAAGTATTTCCTGTTTAGATAACTAGACTTGAAGATATTCTACTTGGAATTAAAAGGAAAAGGCATAGGAAGTTAACATTCATAAGTGATAGGATTTCCTCTGTGTTTACATTTCCTTATAACTCTATCCATCTGCTAGGATGCAAAAAAAGGCTCATATTTGTTTTCATGTTTACATTTCACATGAAGCTTAAATCATTCCCTTTGCAGTTTTACTGGCATGTAGATAAAACGAAATCATCTGGGAGGTAGTTTGAGATAAGTCGTGCTACACGGCGCCATACGTATCAAACTGTGTGTACTGATACCGTTCTATCATAGTCAGTATTAGCATTTTCAGCAATTTATGCTATAGTAGGTCTTCGCCTCGCCTTTGCTCCTTACTTAATGAGCCTTGGGTGCCCATGACCCTGTCACTGGGCCACTGGTTATCCTTCCTTGGACCACTTTTGGTAGGTTCTAACCACTGCGTACTGGGAACGCCCCACAAAACATGCCGTTTTGGAGATGCTCTGACCCAGTCGTCTAGCCATCATAATTCGGCCCATGTCAAAGTTGCTCAGATCTTTACACTTGCCAACGCTTCCAACACATCAACTTCGAGAACTGACTGCTCACTTGCTGCCTAATATATCCCACCCCTTTGACAGGTACCACTGTAACAAAATAATCAGTGTTACTCACTTCATCATTATTAGGTGATGCCATAAGCAGTTAAAAATACCAATTAAGCATTAATAATCATTAAGCATTAATAATAAAAAGCCATAATCAGAGCTGTAGTACTTAAGAAGAACTTAAGGACTTAAGAATGCCCTTTTTTTTTTTAAATAATGGTGTATTAAAATAAAACATATTTCTTTGTTTAGGCTCACAGTAATACACAGTGCATGATATTCATTTTTACTCCTGCTCATAAATGGGGCCAGTAATTCTTTACAAAGCTCATTTGTGCATGCCAGAATAGTGTTCTGACACGTATCTTTATACAAATCATGTACACACACTGTATCTATATGAACATATATTATAGAAACATATATTTGTGTCTGTAATCATGTGCGTGCAAACCTCTATGTCTCTATGTTTACCTTGATACATGCGGGCATGCTGATTAGAGATAGTAGATGGTGTAGAATTTGTTTTGTGCCTAAAATGCATCCTTGCTAAAAAAAATTGTGCTGCTGTCAGCCTTTTTTTGTTATTTTGGAAGGGGTAGAGGGGGTGTGAGGCTCCTCCATCTGATAAAAATAAAGCCAGACTCCTCTACTCCAGTACGAATGAGATTCGGGTAAACATGCTCAGGCTGTAACATGAAAGAGCCCCGGGGTGATGAGTCACTCATTTACCCCCTTTTTCTCTCTCTCTATTGTCCCCCTCCCATGAACCACTGACCACAAGAAAGGTAAGGGGAGGATTGGGGTTGTTCTAGGACATAATTTAAAAAAAACCATGCTAGCCTTGGATATAGCTGATAGAGTGGTGTGGGTTTTTTTTCACAAAAAAGAAAGATTCTCATGATTTTGCTTTGTCTTCTTCATATAACTTTGACTCTTTGACTAAACAAAATGGGACGACAAAGGAAGGTTGCTAATTTAAAGCTTGACACCACGTTTATTAGCCTGTCCACAGAGCAATAATTAAGATCAGGAGAGCAGCTGGGAGTTAAGGCAGGTGACCTCCAGCTGTGTTGAGTTCATGTAGATACTTCCTGCATCCATTTCAGGTGCTGGAATTTATCACAGATCAAGAATCACGCATTTATAGTCCAAGTACTTACATTCACACTCCCTTGCTTTTTCCGTACTAAATAGTAAGCATGATCCTCCATTTTTAATAATTTGGGTCCTCAAACTTGTTATCCAGCACCAGCAAACACTGACTCCTCTTATTTCTTCTTCCTCGTCTGCCTTTCTTCTTCATCATCTTTCTTCCGGTGCTTCCTTCCGGATTCACATTGCCGCTTGTAAAAAACGTGAAATGCGTTTGTTGTTGATATTTGTTAAATGGCACTCTCTTAAAGTTTGTCCATTCTGGGCTACTGTAGCGGTGCAACATGGCGACTCCGTAGAGGTGGACCTGCTCGCTGTGTAGATATAAAGGGCTCATTCGAAGGTTACGAAAACATAAAGATTCATAGTTACAGCTAATCATATACAAATGAAAACATTCTTATGAATATTATATGCCATTTCTGTTAACAGATCCCCCTAAATCCTACACAGTTGACCTTTAAAGATTCCTAAGCTTTAAGAATAGCACCCATCAATGGAAAAAGGAAAAAATAAATAAAAGGACCCATTATAGAGACATGACAAAGCATTTATCCAGTCTAAAGGAAACAGAACCATACACAGTGCAAAATGTGCTCTGAATCACTGACTTTCATCCGGGAACAGAGTGTGAATCACTGCAATTTGAGTTCATTTGAAGACCCCCAAATGCTGCTTTGCCACACACCGAGCGGATGCTGTCAGGACCCTGGAGACCACAGAATCTTTTTAGGCATATGGACAATTTTGTGAAACACTTTTGCCTTTCTCAGGTTATGAGCCTTCACTGAGTGTAGATTATACTGTTAGGAAGACTCTTCATAATGTACTTTCACAGTGTAAAGAAATCCACATCATCATGGGTGTAATAAAAGAGACCCCCTATGGTGTGCTGATAATTTGTAAATGTAAATGTCCAGCTTTACCTCTGGCTGTAACAAAGCGCTGATACTGGAGTCTGCTTTGATAAATGCATCTCATCACAGAAAACCTCACCGTGTCCACAACTACATGCCGTACAACGTTCTGATAATCAACTGTTACTACTGAAGTGAGAACGTGTTAGAAGGAGCGTAATAGTGCGAACCTGTCAGAGCTGCTGTTATAGAAAATTCATCCACACCCTTCTGACCAATCAGAATCAAGAACTCAACATTAACAACCCATGAGTAATTTCCTTGCTTGTTTGATCTGTTCATTTTACAAAAATGTCAGAAACCACATTTGTTACAAAATGTCGGTAAGACAACACAAATCATGCCAACAGGCATAAATATTGGCACCCAAATTTAGCCTTAATTTCATCAAACAACCACCTAAACCATTTATTCTGCAATAGTGTTTATTATGAAAATGTTTTTACTCATTGATTGAATGAGTAACGGCCCATAAAGGTGCGTCATTCATCCATTATCTATATCACTTATTCATTAAGTGTCATGGGAAAGCGGGAGCCAATCCCTGGTGATTTTGAGCGAGAAGTGGGGTACACCCTGGGAAGGTCGTCAATCTGTGGGCAATTTCAAGTAGCCAGTTGACCTACTCTGCATGTCTTTGAACTGTGGGAAGAAATCAGAGTGCCCGGAAGAAACCCACATAGGCAATTTAAACATTGAACCTTCTGTGCTGTGATAGCACAGACAGTGCTAACCACTGCACCACCATGCAAGCTCATTACCTCATTTGGCAGACACTCTTATCCAGAGCGACTTACATTTATCTCATTTATAGAAGTGAGCAGTCGAGGGTTAAGGGCACAGCAGAGGCAGCTTGGCAGTGTTGGGATTTGAGCTCATGACCTTCTGATCTCTAGTCCAACATCTTAACCACTGATCTGAAAGTTCCTTTGTAGATTGTATCATTCATGGTTTGACTCAAATCTTTAAATGCTCTGTGACTAATGCTTTCATCGCACTAGAGTACTGTCACTTACCCCCTCATTTTTAGTTGTGTCTTTCCTAGAAATCACAAAATAAACACAGTCTGTATCAAAAGCACTTAAAAAAAATCATTGCCAAGATTTGTTAGAAACATTTACAAGGAGTTTATGCTTGACAGCAGTCTTTATAAGTTAGTTATCTCGTGCTAGCCCTGATACAATGTTGTTTTGTCACAACTTCGATTACATTTTTCCACCAACAAGACGACTTAAACGAACCCGGAGTTCTTTTTTTTTTCACTCAGACCACTTCTAACAATGCCACAAGCATCGTCTCCATTTAATAAGGGTAATTATGCTTTTTCCAAACCAGAACATCACTGATGTAATGCAGCAGAAACACGCACCGTATCCGTCAATTATTTGTCAGTTTAGTCAAATAATTCTACACAAACAATAAAACTTCTTAGAAAACATATGAACAAGCATGAACTTCTGAACATAAATGAACAAGTATGAGAGTAAGGTGGATGTTAATGTAGAAATACAAGTATAAAATGACAGATGTGAGAGCGCCATCTTGTGATGTAATAGTGTAAAAGAGTACTTCGTCCTCGGAAAGAAGACATCATGGTGGAGATGGATGGATAGATGGATATAGAGTTAGTTAACCCTATAATTATGGACACTATTCAACCGCAGAATTATTGGCACCCCTTCAGAAGAACTGAACAAAAGTGACTGTATGATTTTAATGTTACACACAATGGTTCAAGTTCAAAACAAAACAAAACAGAAACAAAACGAACATAACATAAACAAAACATAAAAAAAACCCACGTAACAAAAAGACAATTTTTCACATTTTATAAGTATAGAGATAAATTTATAATAACTGGGATAAACTCATAAGTTCATGTTTAAAATTTATATCCAGAATTGATATATTTCTATATTTCTGTGACAATGCCCATTGTTAAAATTCAATAAAATTGAATTGAATTGAATAATTGAGAAAACATACAATACAAATTACTCCAATACATAGCCTACCTCTTTCAAAATTACATTATTTTCTTTCAACACTATTAACACCACAAAAAAATGTTTATAATACTTAAAAGACTATTTTTTTTGTTTTTTATATCATTCCCAGTATTCTAGAAATTATGTTGTTGCCTTTTAACAACTATCTTGTTGGAAGATAGAGGAATCCTATGAGGACATTGAGAGAACATGAAAATCCACACGGACAGTGATCTGAGCTGAGGATCAAACTGGAGACCCTGGAGCCGTGAAGAACATAACAATTGAAGAAGTACCATTAAGCATATTCAAAGATAGCCAGGAGGAGGACACGTGATCATGGATCCCAGTTTCGGTTCAAGGACTTCCTGAGAGAATCATATAAAACCCTGGAATTTCACCTAGCATCATTGGAATAGCGTGCTGTTGTCACATAAGACCAAATGACAAAGTTTTTCGGCTAAAAATGGAAGGAAAATCCTCTCAAACTACTGTTGGTATTGGATCATTGATGCTTTGGGACCATTTTGCAAGATTAATAGCATTATGATTTTCTTAAGGACATTTAGGCCGAGCAGCTCTGCCAGAAGGTTAATATTTGGCCTCAGACAGATGAACACAAGCATACAGACAGATGACAAATTCAAAGGAACAGCCAAGGGCTCTGTGCTTAATGCTGTGGGGGGGCATTTATTTATATTCCTGACATGATTTGGTTCTACTTAGAGAGACGTGTCACTTCAAATCAATCCAGACTTCTTCTGTCTGATCACCTTTATCCTCTGATGACACATTTGTATCCCAATGGGCGTTGTCTCTTCCAGGATGTGTTAAAATCTGATGTGTTGACAGTTGAATGGAGAGCAGGTGAGTTTTGGGAAGTATTTACAGTCTTACAAAAAACATATCTAGAAACCTATGTTTTTGGCTAGTCCATATGAAGGAACCCGCTAATGGGCACTTTGAGCATTCGCGTTCATTTGAACTTTTTACACTTTCAGCTTTTTGAAAACATGAAAATTACTTTTGCATGTGCCTTGTTTACCATTCGAAGACACGCCTATGCAGAAGCTATGCAAATATTCCAAAAGTGAAAGTAATCACTTTCAGACTTTTTCTTCACAATTATTCTTCTATTTAAAAGCGCACACACTGATTAAAATATTCTACCCGCATTTAGGTGTCTGCGAGATAGTTTTAATTGTAAGCCTGATGTTTAATTTTATATCATTATTGAATAATTTGATTGTATGTTATCATAGTAGGCTGCAAAAGGTTGCCAGATTGCTCTCATTTAGGCATTTCTCTAATCACACGGGTTAAAGAAAATGACACTGACTTTTCCTACTACTACTACTACAATAATAATAATAATAATAATAATAATAATAATAATAATAATAAATGTTGTCTATTTTTACATACAGAGGTGAACTTGGTATTTGGAAATAGAATTGTTTAGCTTATATCTCTTATATATAGCTAATATATGTTAGTAGCCTACAGTAGGTTATATATGTTACACGCAGGCTTTGGGAGTAACGGAGTACATGGAACGGTGTTATGTTATTTTGAAACAAAAAAGGGTAACTGTAATCTATTACAGTTACAGGAAAAAAGATGTAATCAGATTACAGATACATTTAGTAAAAAACAGGGATTACTTACAGGATTACAAAATGTATAAGGGCTGCAACAACTAATCAACAAAATTAATAAAAACAATTGCCAATAATTTCATTATTAGTTGAGCTGCATTATGACGTGCACTGCGCACGTGCTACGCCACTTCATTAAAACACATTTAAGTGAAATGGAGCAGAAACATCAGTAGGACTTTCTCTACAGTATGGAACTCTTTACAGTACACTACCCTGCTGGCCTCATGACATAGCTTGTGTTTTAATGTGAGTAATATTATCATTCATTTGTGGGTACGTGAGAAGAAGCATGATGCTCCTGCTTCAATTGTCCAGAACAGCTTTATGTTTTGTTATACAGCAACTAGCAAAGCTATTTATTCAATTAATTTAACAAGTAAAAAACTATTTTTCCGACCCAGTAGGACATAGGGTTAATAGGAAGTAGGGCTGATAAATTATTGTACAGGGAGAACGTGCAAACTCCACACGGAAAGGCACCCGGGGTGACCTGGTGATCGAACCCAGGACCTTCTTGCTGTGAGGCGACAGTGCTGACCACTGCACCACCACAACATTAAATTCAACTCTAAATGGATACACTATGACATCAACAAATTAATCATTTGTAATCAGCAGCAAATTGCTATAAGAGGAATAAAACACTTCGGGATGGACTGTCATTGAAAAATAATTAACTTTCGCCTCATCACACCATCCCTTCGTGGAATATTATCCTAGAACAACACACCCTCGAGTGTGGAGGTATTTTTGAGATTACATAAGAGACAAGAAAACAACTCTGGCAACCCTGTCAAGTTCTACCTGCGTGCCTTGCCTGGTCGTAATCTTTATAAAAGTTGCGCAGCCATGTAGTTCCCGTGTTTACCTGCCCACCTGCCCGGTCACGTGACCGTGTTCATTTGCCTCCCGAGAGGTTTTTGAGCTGCTCTCGTGATGTGACGTGTTGCCTCTCAAGAAGCAGGAGCTACAGAAACATACCTCAAAGTGTAAAATGTTCATGTCGGAATTTTAGCCTGCCTCTTACAAAAAAAAAAAAAAAAGAAGGGGAGGGGGAAAAAAGCACGTCTTGTTGAACCAGTTTTACAAGTTTGCGCCGCCGAGTCTCCAGTCAGCCAGGTAGAGAGAGAGAGCGCGAGAGAGAGAGCGCGAGAGAGAGCAGTCGGTTTGAAACTGTCGGACGTGGTGGACAGCATGAACAATTAATCATCGAATTTTTTGGTCTACGGACATTAAAAGAATTCGTTTGAGGAAAAGGTAGGCCAAGCTTCTCATTTTATATAATATGTTGCCTTCTTTTTTTTTTTTTCTTTATGCGCGCGAGGTCGGAAATGAATCCAGCAGCACCTTTCAGGTGTGTCTTTTCTGTCAGGTAGGCTAATTTAGGATAGCATCTCATCTCCGTCAGCTCTGAGGCGCTGCCTGAAAAAGGAAAGGAATTAAGGATTTCTGTCTGATAATTTGTAGCTACTTCATTCTAACTTTGAAATAAACGTGTATAAGAGACCAGAAACAAGGTTTAGAAACGAGTTTAGTTTTGGACTGACAGGAACATGAAACCCAGCTGACATGTAGCCTGAGACGCAGGAGAAATCTTTCTACACTTTCCAAACACAAAATTATTTTGGCAGACTACAGTTTCCCTCCAGAATGATTTCCTGTACCCCATGTGAAGGAATGAATAGACATGCATAACTATAGACTTGTGTTTATATTAGTCACATAACCATTTGGATCTAATTCATTAGATGTAAATTTTATAACGTAGATCTACTGAATTTGTCAGTAATGTATCGGTTTAAAAAAAAAAAAAAAAAAAGCAAAGTATAATCTTGAAAATAAGTGCTGAGGTTTTTCCGAATCGATTAAGCAGGCCGAGTAATATGAATTAATTGCTTGGTAATTTTTTTTTTAAAAAAGGAAGCTATTTTAAGGATTGCTTGAAAATGTGCAACTGTGAAGTTTTATATATATATATATATATATATATATATATATATATATATATATATATATGTCTGTGTGTGTGTTGCTC
>JAQQZX010000011.1:20242415-20259290 GCA_030068355.1 Notoglanidium maculatum
TGTGTGTGTGTTGCACGTATTTCACAAACACACATGCAGTTTCGAACTCATTTCCATTTGCATCCACCTCATGTGACGTGTCTTGGAACATAAACTATAAATCTGTAAGCGTGAATGATGCACATGACCAGGTCGTGGTGTAAAATAAATACGCATGGACTCTTATTTTGTATTTTGTCCTGTTTCGCGACATCAGTCGCCGATATCCGTTCACCTTTTTGTTTACGTTTACAGATTGGTTTTCTTACGAATTTCTTGCGCTTGACGAAAAGTCATCAGTGATGGGACGTCACAGCACACGTCGAACGATTTTACGGTCTCTCGGTATGTAATGATGACTTTTGGTTGGGAGTTTTCTCGTCAGCGTTTCCATATACCTGCGTCTTCCTGATCCGTGTCGCTTGTTCACGCTAACGAGCCAGCCAGCGAAGGCCTACGTGCGTAGCGCAGCAGGTGGTGATGTTCGGAACGTGTCGTGTCGTGCGTGTTGTAGTGGGAACAACAACATGCAACAACCCCAAGTCACCGTGAAGCTCATTTTGTTTAAATATACATATCGGACAAAAACTTTCGTTTTGCAAGTCAAGTCCAGTTGTTGAACGAGAGGGAAAAAACATGTCCCCTTAAGATTTTTTTCCCCTCGATACTTACCAGTGGAATGTTCTTTGCGTTTAGCCTGATTTGAAAGAAAAAAAGTGCCTGCCTTCACAGCAATTTATTTTTAAATGTAAAAAAATGAAAAGCGCTTTTCATTGTGATGTGCCCTGGATACTCTGACCCCTTCGGTGATGTCTCCAATTGTTAAGTTGTATGTTGTATCCCTGTTGTTTACTATCTTTAGACGTGTGATAATTGGAGTAGTCTGCGGCGGCCATGTTTCAGCCCCACCCTCGTCTCCTGTTTCAGCCCAGCCCGGGCTCTTTTAATCTTTAATGTTTGATCGGGAAGGCAGGAAGAAACACATGTCTTGTGCGTCTTGTCAAGAAGGTATCTCAAAAGGCCACACGTCGAGCAAACCTTTTAAAGCAAATACAGACCCCTTTGTCCGGATTCGGTCTTAAAGCACATGTGCGCTTTCGTTTTGTGCGTGCTTGCGGGGGAGAAGTGGTATACGTTCTAAGCCGGGCCTGTGAGGACTTGTAAAGCGTTTTCCCAGCTTTTAAACACTGATCCTGATGCCTCAGAGATATTACGGACAGTGTGTCAGACTGTATCTAGGTGCTGTGTTTCTGAACGCCTCCCATGACCTTTACAGGAGCGCCGAGTCAAACAGGTGTATAAACTACAAGCAAACAAGTGTTCGGTTGCACAGTTTCGCCCGTATCCCAAGCTCAGGAAGGAAACTATCCCGTTCACATGTTTGTGAGAACTGACTAGAACTAAATTTCGGAACCGATTTGACCTGAAATGGTGTTTTAAATTCACCTGTCGTCTTGCGCGGACGATAAAAGTGCCGTTTGATTTTAAAACGTTGTCAATTTCTGTAATCGTTGATCTGGTGAGCAATTGTGGAAGGAGTCTCCGTGCGTCCTAACAGTCGGAGGTAGAGCCGTAACTTCTCTTGTAACTTTTTAAGAGAACGTGAAGCGAGGATCTGGTCTGGGAATGAGCGTTTATAGCTGCTATAATGGAAGTGATGAGTTGTTTTGCGGACCACTTGAACTGTAAACGGATAAATGAATTAGTAACTTGTTACTTATTTTCTCAAAAGTTATATGAACGCTAAAGTAACGTTTAGAACTTAATTTAGGTTTATTTAAATGGTTACTCTTGTTTAAATATGTTAAACGCGACATGTCGTCTCATTGCCTCTGAAACGGTGGTACAAAAAGTGTTGTGCGTTTTGGTAGAATGGTGGTTAAACCTGTTTGCAGCAGCAATGTACTTTGGTTTGGGAGCAAGCTGACGTAGTGTGAGTTCTGCGGTTCCTTCAGGTGTTGGAAGGAGAGTTGAGTTTGCTTTGCTCAACACCGCTCGCTGTTGACGTGTTTCTGCTTGACTGGCGATCATTTGGTTACTAAAGCAGATTCACCTGCTAGGAAATACGACCCATATTTCCGTGTTTGTCAGGTTATTAGAAAAAATCCAAAAACAACGCATGAGCTGATTTGCGTATTTGCTCATGGTACAATGTTAATATATATCTGTGACAGTTATGGAAACTGCTGGGCGAGAACTTAATAAATGGTTTTTATACGTCAGATTGATGGATGGAGAATTAACACTCGGTGCCGGTGTACACACTGCATCACACAGGCGTGTGTTTGCTCATGTGTTGCGTAACTGTACTTCTTTTATTGCTATTGTGAACTCCTTTATGGAATATGTTCTTATGAAGCAACGGATTTCTTGTCAGTATTGTGAGCTGCAGGAAACGGAGAATCGCGTCATTCCGATGTAACGTTACGGAGATTTGAGTATGAAGGTGTTCTTTTATTGTTGTCATTTGTTAAACAGCACTGAGATGCGATGGAGCTCCTTGATAGAGGAAGATCAGGCCAGATGTGTTCCAGTGCGCCTGGCCTTCACGCCGATCATGTGTTAAAACTCACATTCTCTTCCAGTTGCATTTACATTTAAATGACATTTTTTTTTTTTTCATTTTTAGAATTTTTTTCTTCGACATTTTCTGTCTCTCTTTTTCTTTCTGTCTGCTTTCATTATTTTGTTCTTTCGTTAATTGTAACAATTCCTACTCCGTATACTTGGTTCCTTACGGTCTCTTGCTTTCTTTCTTTTTCTTCTAAAGAAGAAAGAAAGCCTTGATGCTGTTTGTTTGTGGGGGTTTATTTATCTGTTTGTTTGTTTGCATTTATTTATTTTCGAATATTTGTTTTCTTTGCTTCATTTATTTCATCACTCCTTCCATTTCTTTCTTTTTCAATTTCTTCTTCTTTCTTTTTTTCCTTTCTTGCTTGGAAAATAGTAAGAAAGCTTCGATTGGGCTGGATCTATTTATTTATTTTCCCATTGATTTCTTTCTTTTCTTTTATTCACGGCATGCTTTCTTTCTAACCTTTTTTTGGTTTTGTTTTTTTTTTCTCTCCCAACATTTTGCTCTTCTCTGTTTGCTTTGTTTGCTTCTTCCTCTCTTGCTGGTTGCTTTTTTCCCGCTTGCTTTGTTCCATGCTTTCTTGGTTTTATTTTTCAGCGTATTGTCATAGGGAGTAACTGTGTCGTTATAAAAGCACTGCACGCTCAGAGAAGCGTATCATGATGTTTATACATCGCAGTGTCAGTATAGTGTCATATTATCATATCCGTGGTCAATCTGAGGTGAACAAGTGACCGTGTTACTACATCATGCTACTTAACGCAGTCTCTTTTGCTTAGTGAAATGCTGTTTTCTTTCTTTGGACATCACATCCAAATAGCTTCAAGTCATCTGGTCAAGACTTCACGATTTGAATTTGCTGACTCGTGAAGCAAATGTGTGCAGATTTGCATCAATCCAATGAATAGCAAAGTAGATTGTCACAGAGGTCCTTAAACAAGAGCTGATCAGCGTGGCGTGTGTGACGACAGAGAGGGTCGGAGAGTCTCTAGAAAAAGTTTGTATTCCTTTAGAAATAAAAGGAAAATCCTGAAAACCAAGCTCTTTTATTTATATGCACTTTTTCTGTCTCGAGTAAATAAATCCTCCAGAATTATTTTCCATGCAAAAATATAATATATATATATATTATATTAATATATATAATATAATATTATATCCAAAGGAATGGCTAAAATGGCCTAGGAATGTTTTTCTGTAGTAGTGTTGCAATAAAAATTGGTTAAAGAAGAGTAAATTATGATATTAATTTCTTTATTTATAAGATCGATACCCAAATATGTGACACTGACAAAGAGCATCGGCGAATCTTCGGGTTTGACTCTTCGTTTCAGTGCCTGGAATCAGTGACTCGACTCTTAAGTTTATTCTCAGTACGTTTTCACTCTTTAGTTTCGCTACAGGTCAGATAGAGCCGGTTCTATAGAAACGATCTGAATCCGAGCTGGATCTCCTGTGAGAGCTGCTGCCATGGCGACAGCTTTCAATCATAGTGGTGAAATCAACAGCGCTGTGCTAATCACAATAAAGCTGGTAGGTGATTGCTGGTACTTTTCCTCTCTGTACCTCTGCAACATCGGACATGAGGGAGAACCAGTCAGGCCTGTCCTGTGTTTGGTGAAGCATTGAGATGGCACATCAGAATGGGGCTTTATGCCCATCTACCCCCTCGTGGGTTTCAGTTTCAGAGCAAGAGCCTGGTTTCATTCTCTCTCTCTCTCTTGCTCTCTCGACCGCTCTCTCTCTGCCTTCCCCGCCGTCTCCTATCCCACTACTCCAGGTGGTCTGTGAGACGGGTTCTCTCACCCCCCTGGCCTTAGGCTGTGTGTCTGAGCTGTGAGTTTCTACGCAGAGGCGCTCAGGCTTGGCAGGTTGGTTTTTTTCCAATTAAAGTAGGAAATGCGAGGTGATGTATATATATTTTTTGTATCGCATTGACATTGCTAACGCTACAGATGGAGCTATAAATATAAACTCCAAACTAAAGTGAAAAACCGGTGGAATCTTTTTATTTATTCGTTGCGTGTGAAACTCCTAGGCTGGCAGAAGCAGAACGACTTCCCTTTTCTTTGTGGATGTGTCAAAAGTAAATTCCAGGATCCACTGCTTGTCATGCAAACTGAAATATCACCTGCTTTTTGCACATGATGTGACCTAGTGCATGCAATTAGCAAACTTCCACCCTGACGACTTCCATGTTCATCTTCATAATTAGGAGTCCTGTGAATAACCGAGTCCTAAGTAGACTTTTTTTTTTTTTTTTTTTTTTAATTGTATCATTTTAAACCTCCTTCATCAACATGTCCACTTTCCTACATTACCCATAATGCCATTCTGCTGTTAGTGTTGTGGGATTTACCTTGGGGATAAATACAGCTTTGCTTTTCTCTCACCTCCTCATCTTTACTCTTCTCAGACTTCCAGAGCATCAACTTTCAAGCTAACACCGTCGTCAGCACCATCACAGCCGTCGTCCCGTAGATCGCTAACTAAATTAGCCGAGTCGCTGCCGCTACGTCTCTGGACGTCTTCACAAACTGTACGCTGGATTCCGTATTATATATATTAATATTAATATGTTAAACGTCGCCGGACAACGGGGAGTGAAAAGAAGCCTTTGTTTTCAGGAGCTAACAGTGTAACATGACTAATATCACTTACTTAGAAGTGAGCGTAGTGTAAACAGCCTTTATTAATGCAGAGTGCGGTAAGAGAATAAGGCAGGTGTATGAGATGAGAATAATGATGATTTATGGGTGTGCTGTCTGTCGGAATCTGAAACCCGCTCTTGTTATTGCTAGCCACGTTCATCAAGACTACACACACACACACACACAAAAAGCTGAAGAATGTTAAACACTTCAGCTGGCATTTTTCTTCAATCAGCATGCCCTTTTGACTTGGGTTAGAAGCTGCTTGGCGTTTTTCCAGCTGCTAGATTTGAAATGCACACCATCAAGCAGAACGAGTTGAACGAAAGAAGGCGCGAATAGTTCTGCGAAGGGTGCGTGTAATCGTTTTTTTAAATGTGAGAACTTGAATCGGTATACTAATTCTTTTGAAAATTGTTATAAAAATGTCGTTTTAAACAAACGAGCGACGCGAGACGAAACTGTAATTTGTGTTTAAACGCGTGAAGATCGGTTAAGGAAGTCACGTTCAATCGCTTGAGCACTATAAACACGCAAAAACTGGCTGGCACCGATTTATGAGAGCGACCGAGAGTGCCTTCGCCGTGCTGTTTCCCTGTATCGTGAGTTTTTCAGCATTAGCATTATTAGCTGCACCGGAGTTAGCATGCATTACTTGCCTTTCCATAAAAGTGGTTCATCCGTTTAAAGAGCTATTACCGTAGCGACCTCTCTGAGCGATGATGAAAATATCGATCATATTGATTTGTTGCATAAAGCCGACCACTCGACCAGCTCGGAGCTTTATACAGGTTGCGTTTACATGTACACTGGTTCCAGTCAGTGTTTAGTGGTGCTCGTCATACACACATGGTTATGGTTAGATGAAGGAAAAGGCTTTTCATTTGTTGCAGTTGAGTCTGATTTGTAGAAAAAGAAAAAAAAGAAAAGAAAAAAGTGTCATCGTGGACATCAGTTTGACTCCGTTCTATGTTTTTCATTTGGCATAAAAGTGAAATCAGTTAATGATGATGTCATGATCCTCAGAGCACAGGTTCTTTTTAGATCATTATTTTTAGCCCTTATTCGTCTAAACCTGTTTTGTGTGTGTGGGGGTGTTTGGAAGCATTTCCTTCTCTGGGTGTGGTGCCACCGCCGCCGCTAACGATCGCTGCTAATACACGTACACTACTATAGTCTACGGTTTCATTAAACAAACTCAACCCCTGTAATAAAATCATTTGGTAAATATTAACGACTAAGTAGAGAGGCTTGCCACTTAGAGCAGTAAAGAGCCATAATATCATGTCCAAATGCTAAATGCACAAAAGACCTGTGATCAGAAACCTCTTTATTGGAAACGTCAGAAATGGTGTTTATAGGCTTCTTGTAAGATTTTTTTTTTTTTGCCGTCTCTGGTAGGAAAATGTTACTGCAAACGTGGAGAAATCCAGTTCGTGATGTGGGTTGCTCTGCAGCGTATTACCCGATTTGTATTCTCTCTGACTTCTTCTTTCCTGCCTCGAGTTTAACGTATCGGAGTTGGCATTCGATGTTCCTATACACAGTTCTCATGAGTCCCGACCCGACACAGCACTGACCGGGAATTACTACTCGCAGAAGCCCAGGAACGTCATACGACAGGGGTATTTTTTTATTTTTATTTTTTTTATCGTAAATAATCCAAAAGCTTTTTTAAATCCATTTATTTAGAAAGTTCGTTTCAGAAATGATTTTTGTCCTGTCAATTTGCGCGCACAAAACGAGACGCATCGAGACGATCGTTGCACGGTTTAGACCAAATTGTATTGACTCAAAGACGAAGCACATGCGAAGCGCGTTTCGGTTAAGTTACGGCATGTTGATCCTGTGATGTGTCGTGTGTGGGTGTGCAGTTGTTTGGGAATGGATTAAAAACAATGGCGCTGATCTCTCCGGATACGGATCTGGATTTTCACGAGGATGTACTCGCGATATGGATTTACACATGGATATTCAAGAGCCTATAGTTTTATATACGGCTGTATTCAGCAGCATGCATCACCTGTATAGATGTTTAGGAGCGTATGTCCTGGATATAGATCAAGATATTGAGGAGCATTTATCTTGGATATGGATTTAGATCAGGGAATTCCAGAGCATCCATATGGATATAGATCTGAATATTCAGGAGGATGTAGTCACGTTACGGAGTTAGATCTGGTCACTTACAGGATACAGATCAATATTTGGAAGCATATGGGTACAGATCAGGCTATCAGGGCGCGTATATCCTGCACACGGGTACAGCTCAGGGTATTTGGAAGCCCGTGTCGTCTACATGTGTGTTCGGGATCAGGAATATGTCCTTCTGAAATTTCTGGAGCATGTATGCTCTTTATTGAATATTATATATGTGAATATTATCTTTAATGTGATTTGTATGGAGAATATATGGATATTCAGGAGCAGATATATTCTGTATACATCTGAGGCAGCATGGAGCATATCCTCTATATAAATATAGATCCGGATATGGCTATATTTGCTCTATGGAGATCTAGATAGGAGTAGGACGGCTATTTGAAAGAATGTATCCTTTATACCGATGTAAATTTTTCCACGTTATTAAATTTCCGTCTCAGTTCTGTACTTGGCTACTTTCTCAAGGTACCCTTTGGTACCTTATTTTGAATGAACTCTGGACTGTATTTTGAATGAGCAAATGAGGCACTCGTGCTAAAATCAACAAACCAAGGGGTACTGACATTTCGGATTGCGTTGAAGTTTGCTGAATTTTATCCTAGAGGTGTACGGTAAGGGTGACGAGAGAGGTTAGAGTAGAAAACTTTGAAACAAGGCTCTTCTGGGCTGCAAAGACACGGACAGGACGGACGAGGTGAAGGTGGAGAGGTGGAGCGAGCAGATCTGCATTCCACGCGTGTCTATAATGCCATATTGACAGACGGAGGCTTTTCTTTGGCTTTGTTTTCCTACAGACCGTCAGAAAATCTAATCCTTAACCGACTCTCTCGTCTCGTGTCGCGTAAAGATTCCAGACGACCTGGACGACTTGATGTGGGTCTGTATCTGCCCTGCGTTGCTGAACACACATCAGAACGAATGGATATTTTATTTTCTGGAGCCGGTTATCAAACTGTTGTTGAAGTCTAGTTCACTACGGCTGGACGATGAAAGAACCGGATCAGATCGTTTCATTTTAGCAAGTCTTTAACTGTTAAAATTCCAAAGGGATATGTAAACCATCCAGGAGAAGAGGGCAAGCCCACTACGGGTGTGTAATACGAGCCCTGGGAATTAGCGTTTCCCACGGCAGAGCTGACATTTTCTGCACTGAGAGGCTCTGTTTTCAGACTGAACCACGCTCTTCAATATTGTTTGACGTTAGCTATTAATAAATAAGACCAACTCTAATTAAAAAGACAGGAGAGTAATGTAAATTGAAGCACGGCAGTTTAGTTACACCTAGTATTCATCCCTGTATTTAAAATATGCACGACATCCAGCGATGCTAATTTAAGATCAAACGAGCGCTCGGAAAACATCAACTCGTTGCGTCATCTTTTTACATATATGCAGAACTTGACCTGGTCAGTCGTGCTTTATTTGCATTGCGCTCCTCAGCACCGAAATAGTTTTTAGAAGAATGTCACCGGCCGCGTGTAGGAGGCTTAAACGTGCCGAGTCATTCGGCTGAAAGCTCGTTCCCTGCTGCTCGTGCTTTTACACAACAGGAGAACGTTTGTTAATCAGAATCATTTTCAACGTTGCATCATGTAAAAGGAAGCACATTAAGTTTGGCTAATTATCCCGGAGGTTGGCATTTTAATATGTTTAAAAGATCATTAGCACAGTGGATGCCTGCTGTATTTTATTTATTTATTTATTATTAACTTATAATAATAAGAACTTAACTTAAAATAATATATTTATATTTTATTAACAATTACATTTCTGATTTCAAACAGCTGGTTTGATGTTAAACGTTTGTACCGAATCCTTAAGCTTTTAAATTGTATTTGTATGCTATTTTTCCCTCCTTTACAGTGTTGATTTATTATTTTTTTTGTGGACATTTGATAAAAACACACTGCTTAAATATTACAATACTGTTTTCCTGGCAGTTCGTAAATATATATTTAAAAAAACAAAAAAAAAAACAATTACAAATTCTGAAATTTGACCGTTAAGATTTTATACTGAATCTTTATAGAATCTGTGCAGACTTTCTGACCTTTATTTTGCAGATATTAAATGTCAATGAAGTCACATTATTATTATTATTTTCAACAAAAATTGATTTAATGTGAAAAGATTTTACAGAGGCTTTTAAAAAAATCTGTTTTGTTCAGAATTTGGGCATTTTAAAAAATTACCTCTTTTTTTTTTTTTTAAAAGATATTTTTAGGGTATTTTTTATTTGACATCACCGACAACCTTTTTTACTGTATTTTTTTTTATGATTTTATAAATGTTTTTTTTTTTTTTTTAAATAAAAACAACTAATTCTATTTTCGTCCCCTTTTGTTTTGTAGACAGCAAAACTCAGTTTTCCATGTAAAAAAACACCTGATGTTTAAATTTTTGTTTTTTAAAAAAAAAAAATGAAATTGTCAATCTTGGAATGTAACGCTCTACCCCTTATTAGATATTTAAGTATTTTAAAAAAAAAAAAAAAAAAAAAAGCATTACCGAACTCTAGTTTTTTTTTTAATGCAGCACTGTTTTGTTCGCAGTAATATATCGCATCATGATATAATGTTTTTGTCGTATCTCCCAAGCCTAGTTTAGACATTATTTTGGAAAATGTTTAATTTCGTGGATCAAATCTTATGACTTGTTCTTTGTCTGATGACCCATCTCTGATGCTCCTTCTCCCTCTCTTTAGCGCGCAACCATTCGAGATGAGTCGCCCACGTGTGGACTCCGAGGACTCTCTGACGCCCGACGATGAGGTGGTGCCGTACAGCGATGACGAGACTGATGAGGAGTTGGAGCCTGAGGAAGAAGTGGTGCAGCCGAGCGTCCCAGCACCGGAACCTGGTCAGCGTTCGTTCCTGTCAAGAAAGAATCTAATGTTTCACGGTTTAAGCCAGAAATCTGAGTGCCTGCTATTTTTCATGAGGCAGTAACAAAAGGAAATTATTTATGAAGTAGTGAATCAGCGGTGTAGACAAGGAGATGCGTTTCGTAGGAAAGAGTAAAAAAACCAATTTAACATCCAGATTTTGATGTTTGATCAAATTCATATGATCATTGATCAGATTGCGATATAAGAGAAAAATGTTCCTGTTTGTATGGAGGTTGCAGTTTTCACTACTTTTAGTTATAATTAGTCGATAATAATAAATAACAAGTACTACAAGATTACTGGGTTGTGTTGAATTGATTCCCGTTCAGTGTTTAACTAATTTTTGTATTCGTTTTCTCGGTTATAGAAGCAGGATGGAAGGTCAAAGTGAACGACCGAGATTTCTGCAATCTTCCCGAATTCAAGAAGAAAACGTTTTTGTGCTTCAAGAAGAGCAAGTACTCCGTAAGTGCACCCTTTCTGGAGTCCTCACAACGTCTCTGGATTAAAACTTAAACCCGGTCGGTTGCGAAACAGCGTTAGATGTGCACGTGAAGCCGCGCGTGATTATACGTATCAGCGGAGCGGAGCGGAGCGGAGTGGAGAGGGATGGAGGTGCTGTTCTGGTTCGAAGAGGAGTGTGTGTATTCGCTATAGCTCTGGTTCCTCTTCTGAGGAAATGAACCTGCACTGTTGGTTTGATTATTGTGACAGTTGATTACTGTGTGAAAAGCTTTAAAGCACAAAAAGACACTTCTTGTTGTTGATCTTTGTATAAAATCTGTACGTAATTAACAGATTTTCACTAAACTGAGGTCATTATGTCTATCTGGAGACAGAATGATGGACAGGGAGTGACTATTTCAGGCATCTGTTTCCTGTTTAACTGGAATGTTTTATCACTTCCTCGTTCACTTACAGTCGTAATAATCCTGCTTCACTCTGACTCAGCTGTATCAGGAATGGCTGAAGAGAGGTCGCTCGTGTGTGTGACACAATCATGGAAGACTAAACGCAGTTTATGATGTTTATGTTGACTAGTCTGTCTGGATTTTTGGCTTCAGATTCTTTAAAGCCCTAAGTCATATACAAGCTCAAGTCCATAAGAGAAAATATATACTGATGCAGAATTATCTCATGTTTCTGAGAATTTGTGGTGTTTATTTTTCAGGGCAACGCGATCAGGACCTACAAGTACAATGTCATCACCTTCCTGCCTCTGAACCTACTAGAGCAGTTTAAAAGAGCAGCCAACTTCTACTTCCTCATCTTGCTGATCCTGCAGGTATGCAGCCGATCCACACTGACATTTGTTTACACAGGAAAAAATTAGCCTTTAATTCTTAGTGAAAGGGCCATCAAATTAGAAGTCGGTTCTTGTACTTGCAAATTCGTAACTATTTGTGTAAGAAGGTGCAAAGGTTAAGTCTTTGCATTCATAGATTTTTCCTATGATCTTGTTTATATGAATAGAGTGAAATCACATTGCTTTCCTTTTCTTGGAATTTGTACAAATCCTTTATGAAATCAAATCCAAGAAACTTGAATGGAAGTGTGACCATTAATTCAATTTTTCTTCAATTTTTGACGTTTTATAAGGTGTTTTTGAAAGTTGTAAATGTAATTGAATAAGAATCGTGTTGAGCAAGTCGGTAGGCCGGATGTGCAGGGCCCTGTATATTTGTGTGTTTTTTTTTTTTTTTAATTCGTAGTGAGCAAGTGGATTCAACAAATGATAAAAAAAAAAAACCAACTACTCCTTATTGACTTTAACAAAACTAACATTTACACGGGTCATTAGCTACTGTACGGTTAAACTTGATGCACTGTGCAGTGATGCAGTGCACCTTGTTGCTGCAACTATAGTATAAACATAAAGAGAGAAAATAAAGATTATTGCTAAACATGTGACGCAAGGAGAGAAGACCGCATGTTAGCCAACCGTGTGCTGCACGATCGTACGCTTGCTAGCGAACTAACCTTAGGTATCGCTTTTTTAGCCTGGTACGTTAGGTTTCCGGGCAGGACGCCAGAGCTTGTGTGCTAGCTAAGGATTTCTGATTTGATCCCAATTGGAATAAGGAACACTTTTTCCATGTATGTTATTTCCTGTAAGTATAGTAATGAAGTACCTATGCTTTTCATATAGCAGGTTGAGGTCTTTAGCTTTTAGGCCTTGATATTAGTTTTGTGTAACAGTTTTCATTTAACGTCCTTCTTGCCTTGTTTTTTTTTTTTTTTGTCCATCTCTTTGTTTTAAACAGATCATCCCGCAAATCTCCACGCTGCCCTGGTATACCACCTTGGTGCCCCTGGTGTTGGTGCTTGGCATCACCGCTATCAAAGATCTGATGGATGACCTGGTGAGTCGCTGCGTGTCTTTTATATCTATATAAATGGCTTTTACACCCAAGTGATGAACCTTGACGCTTTGACATGTTTTGGTGAAGTTCTCCATTTTGCTCACAGGCTCGCCACAGGTTGGACAAGGAGATCAACAACAGAAAGTGCGATGTGCTCCTCAATGGCAGGTCGGTCACTGGACTAGTGAACTCATTAATTACTCAGGGGAAAGATGGTTACGGTCAGCTCCAGAATTTTTCGCACCCTGGGTTCAGGTTGGGGGGGGGGGGGTGTGTTATTAATTAGGTTCATCTCACACTGATAATATGAGAGAAATTTACACATTAATTAACTTATTGTTTTTTAAAAAAAATAAACCGCATCAATATTTTGTCTGTCAAAATTATTGGCACCCCATGCCTTTACGGCTTTGTGCAACATAGTATTGCGTTTTGTCCCGTGATCCTTTAATGAGATACAAAGCAAGGAATCTGAGAATTTTCTTCCGCCACACGTTCTCAGTAGTTTGTTGACGTGGTGGTGTGTTGGAAACATTGGAAACTCAAAATGCTGCCAATCGTCTGCGAACCGTAATCCGTGATACTTTGGTCTCTCTAACCATCCTCGTCGATGTGCGTAGGCCAAAATACACTTGCAGCTTCTTTTGTTTTACACTTAAGTAGCTATGGTCATTTTGAGGCATCATCCTATTTTTTTTTTTAATAGCCATTGCTTGAATTCTGAAGGTCGCCACACTTTTGTCTCGTTTTATTTGTGGACGTTTTAAACCTCTTCATGTTGATGAATGATTAAGGAATTTTGGACTCGTATTTATATTCCATTGAATCAGGAGTTCATGGATGACCATTTAAGAGTTCTTAAACCCTCATGTGAAGTTAAAAAAGTTCAATATAAACGGGAACCTCCTTCAGTTATATTCTGTTCATAAGAATGTCTATGGGTGCCAATAGTTGTTCATTTGGTTCACTAGAATTGACCTGCTTTAAGCTAAATGTATACGCTACAAATTGTAAAAGCTGTAAAATTGCTTGATTAATTGGCACCCATCTTTACCCAGGGTGCCAAAAATTCTGGAACCGACTGTAATAACCTTTCTATGCAATCGGTAAATGAATTTGTTTGCAACTCTGCATCCATCCATATATTTAAGCTGTATTTCACTCCAGCTTTCAGGAGGCCAAGTGGATGGACCTTCAAGTTGGTGATGTGGTCCGATTAAAGAAAAACGACTTCATTCCCGTAAGACTCTTCATACCCTGGATGAGTTGTAGTGTCTGCTGCAGCCTTTTTTTATTTTAATCTCAAAGTCCAACACTATTTGTGTTTCTTAGTTTGCTTTTTCTTTGTTCTGCATCTGCTTGCTTATTTCATCTCCCGTAGCTTCATTTTGATTTCATTTCATTTACGTCATGTAGGCCGACATTTTGTTATTGTCCAGCTCTGAGCCAAACAGCCTGTGTTATGTAGAAACAGCAGAACTGGATGGGTAAGTATCTCCTGCTTATGTTCATTTCTGTTTGCAAATCCATCATTTTTCCATTGTTTGCAAATCATCTTTGTTCATCCCAAAGGTACACAATCTGTAAAAGGCACCTCGTCATCCACATGTGCTGTCAACCAGCCCAAAGCCTAGATATGCAAAGTTTGATGGCATTTCACAAATTTACATTCTTGGTAATACGCATGATTCTGTTCAGAACAAAAATGACCGAGATGATGTTTAGAAGGACTCGGACTCTGTCAAAAATGACTTTTAAAAGTGGAAAAAAAGTTCTGACTCCTTTAAGAACTCTGATTCCTTTAAGAATGACTCTGACTCTCTTAAGAACAACTTTGTTAAAAAGTCATTTTTAACATTTTAGTCAAAATTAAGAAAAATGCTGACTCCGTTAACAACGACTTTGTTGAAAACGACTCTATTAAGAATGACTCTGTTAAGAATAACTCCGACTCCATTAAGAGTGACTTTGACTCCATTAAGAATATCTTCATTAAGCGCAACTCTGTTAAGAATGACTTTGACGCTCGAAAGACTCGGAGTTCATTAAGAACAACTTGGATTGTGTTAAGAACGAATGTGAGCCCAATTTGAACTCTGATAAGAATGACTCCGACTCCATTAAGAACGACTCGGACTTCGTTAAGAATGACTCTGTTAAGAATCGCTGACTCCATTAATTACAGCGCAGCTTCTGTTCCCTCAGCCTCTGATAAAAATGACTCTATTAAGAAAGGTATTGCACTGAAAATGGTATACATTTAAAAAGAAAGTTATTTTAATGCTACTGCTTACACTTGTGTAGAGAAGAGTACATTACATGATGTGTTATTTCACAACTTTATGCATCATGTTGCCTGATGCTCGCATGAAGATTACAACCTGTCCTGATGTTAACCAAATGGACAAAATGTTTGGTTTGAGGGTGTTGTCAACACTCAACAAAGTGGAAATATACATGACGCACACGTCACTCCTCTTTCTCCGAGCTTTATAAATGCGAAGTTGAAATTTAAATATAAACTTGTATTATGCTGCTTAAACAAAACGCATGTCTGCTCACACTGATCGTGGACAAATGTTTGATTTGAGGCTGTTTTTAAATACTCAACAAAGGCAAAAGCACATGCTCTTGTTGTTTGTTTTTGCCTTTTAAATGTGCACTGTTTTTAGTATAGCATTTCACTGTTCCTTTCTACTGGATGTGACCTTGAACAGTCAATATTGGCTTATCCTTGCGTGGTCCATCTTCGGTTTCATCGATGAGACAGCAACACAATTCGGTATTCATAACCTTTAACTGACACTATGGACTGCAGCAGTTCAGAGTCGTCATGCATCAGAAAACAAAATGATTCTGAAGTGAACAAAGACCATTCTGCCACATAATACCCATCACGTTTAATGGACCGTGCCATTTTGTTTTTTAAAGAAAAGAATTGAAAATGCAGCCAAATGAATTCATTTTACTGCTCTATTGTGGACTGAAAACACGATATTCCTTTTTTTTTTTTTTTTTTTTTTTTTTTTTTTTGCAGAGAGACTAATCTGAAGTTTAAGATGGGTTTAAAGGTGACTCATGAGAGACTGCAGGAGGAGCGTCAGCTGGCGGACTTTGATGGTAAACATAACTCCAGATATGCTTGTTTTGCTGAATACACACATCAGTGGTCTGAAGTGTCTGTGCACCTTAATGGGAGATTTTATGTAGTTTAGAAGTTTACATACAGTCATCATGAAAGTGAATGTCATGGCCGTAGGCAGGAATACATGGGTTAGGTCATTATGTTTTCTCCTCAAGTAGAAGTTTATATCTTGTTCCGAACACCTACAGTATCCATCCGAAAGTGACTTTTATCTCTCTTCTCTCCTTTGCATCTGTCTTGCAGCCATGATTGTTTGCGAGGAACCAAATAACCGCTTGGATAAGTTCCTGGGCACTATGAAGTGGAACAATGATGCATACCCACTAGAACTGGATAACATGCTGCTCAGAGGCTGCAAGATCCGCAACACCGAGGAGTGCCGCGGAATCGTTATATTTGCAGGTTTGGATTGCTCACACTGACATATGTAAAGAAGTGCAGACTCAGAAATATGACTTCCTGCTCTGTCTTATCATCTCAACAGCAAGCTTTAAAATTTATTGATCTGACAGCAAGGCAAATGAACCACTTGTATTGAAGTCATTTAAAATAGTCAAATTTTAAAAATTTGATTATTGACTGGTTTGTCAAATAAATTCAGCCCACACGCTTTTGTTTATTTTATAAAGCTAAGCAAAAGAGTTGTGAATAGATACTCAAAGTTCTTACAAACCTAATTTCTTCTTCTTTCTGCAGGAGCGGACACTAAGATCATGAAGAATGGTGGAAAGACCAGGTTCAAACGCACCAAGATCGATTACCTTATGAATTACATGGTGTACACGGTAAGACATCGTAACAACAGTGCTATTCGCTGAACCTGGATTTGTTTAATTATCTCAAAATGAGGTTTTAACCAACTCCATTTAGAACAACCGTAGAAGCGAAGTAGGGGACCAAGTCCATGTAATGCCCATAGTTTTAGAATGGGGTGTGATGGTCAGGTGTCCACAACCATTTGTCCATCTAGCATACACTACCGGTCAAAAGTTTGGGGTCACCTACTCTTTTTCATAGGTTTTTCTTTATTTTTTGTTGCTTTCTACGTTGTAAAGCATTACTGAATACATCAAAACTATGAAGCAACACGTATGGCATATACTGAATTATGT
>JAQQZX010000011.1:20259390-20274315 GCA_030068355.1 Notoglanidium maculatum
CAGTCTCTTTTAAAGTCATAAAAATAAAGAAATAATTGAATTAGAAGGTGACCCCAAACTTTTGACCAGTAGTGTACGTGTTTAGGAAAATTTCCATCATATTAATTTATGAAAGAATGCAGTTAGCTTTTCAGTTTACTACATAATGCAGAAATTGAGTTTCTTCAAATTTTCGTTAGGCTAGTGGTGTGGTAAGCAGTATCCTGTTCTCGGTCTGAACTTCACCGAGCCATGGATGGGTTTTATACTTTCACTCACACTCGTATAGCTTAATCATTTTGCATGGATTTCTACATTCCTACTAATAAGCAGTAGGATTTGAAAATGTATGGCGTACTGGAGTTAGAGATTATGAATTATAAGCCTGTTTTTTTTAGGGAGTGCTGACATCATTTGTACTGTTAAGGCTCTGTTATAAGGGTGAAACCGTGTCGACTTACTGTATTTAAGTCCTGGTTAATGTCAGGAATCACTAAAGCTGAAAACCCCTCTTAATAATAACCGAATTAACTGGCTATTTTCTTGGTTGTGTGTAGATCTTCGTGATGCTGATCCTGATCTGTGCCGGCCTGGCGATCGGCCAAACGTTCTGGTACGAGTACGTCGGCAGTAACGCCTGGTATCTGTACGATGGCCAAAACCAGACGTCGTCTTACAGAGGCTTCCTCACCTTCTGGGGCTACATTATCGTCCTCAACACCATGGTGCCCATCTCACTCTATGTTAGGTAGGTATATTTTTATTGATATTTTACATGTGAAATTGTAGAAGAAATAGACGAATATCGATACAAGTATCGCTTATTGAAATGCCGAACATATTCGTAACATTCGTGCATTCTTCACCGCCTTCTTCAAATATGGTCTGGAGGTCAGCGTTTCATTTCTAACAATTGTATGAATTCTGCTTTTATGAAAAAAAATTGTAAAATGTTTTCCTTTTCTTCTAAAAGCCAAACGCAAATGTTTGCGGTTTATTAACCACGGTGCTTAGAGACGGATATTAACATAACAGGGGCTAACACAACACAACTATAAATGGATAAAAAGTATGATGTGGTGTTCATCAGTAAATGAAACTAATTCAAGTTGGCAAATTGCTGCTGTATAAGAGGAAAAAACACTTTAGGATGCGGTGTTATGCAAATATAATCAAATTCATGGTAGTAATAGTATCTCCGCTTCATCACACCACCTCTTTGTTGATTATTTTCCTTTATTACATTCACTATCTGTTGTCCTGTCCCCTTCTCAGTGTGGAGGTGATTCGTCTGGGTCAGAGTAAGTTCATAAACTGGGATCTGCAGATGTACTACGCTGAGAAGGACACTCCAGCCAAGGCTCGGACCACCACCCTGAACGAGCAGCTCGGCCAGATCGAGTACATCTTCTCGGACAAGACGGGCACACTCACGCAAAACATCATGGCCTTCAAGAAGTGCAACATTGGCGGGCGCACATTCGGTAAGAGTACTGCAGAGTCACCGAGGCATTAAATGCTTAATGCTTCTATGGTTAAACCTGAGCTATTTGATGAGCACGCTGTAAACGCAGCTGAGTGATAATTCCTCTTGGACTTGGAGATAGCTCGGACATCTTGCTTATACCATGTGAGCCGGGAAACTTCTGAAAAGTCAAGCGTTTATTTGCTAATATGAATTATTTAAAGGAACAAGACTCTGCTGATTGGTGTTGCACTAAATGTTAGGTATAGGCCAGGGCGTGTACCGTACCCCGTCCTCGGCGTAATCAAACCCGCAAGGTCAGTTTGCAAAGCTTAACTCGAGTTTGAGCATAAAAAGACACTCGATCCCTGGATCTCGTGTGGGTGTTTGGACCCTGGACAATTTGTAACGATATCTTTATGCGGATGGGTATTTGAGATACTGTTGCTCACTAGCGAGTTTGCCCGTATGCGTGCGTGTCTTTGTGTCTTTGTATTTGCATGACAGTGTGTCAGGTTGAAGTTTCAAAGTAATTCAAATACCACAGGTTGTCACGTAGTCACAAGGGGTCAAACGGTCAGATTCATACCTTAGAGCTGTCGAATTCTCCATTCTGATTGGTCAGAAGGTTTTCATGAACGTTCTTTAACAGCAGCTCTGACGGTAGTCTAAACGATATCACGGGTTTATATTAATGCGCTTGTTCTAATATGATATTTTCACTATAGGAACAGCTTATGCAGGCGAACATGGGGCATGACTTTATTTTGAGTTTTTGGAAGCAGTCTCCGGTGTCAGAGCTCGGTGAAATAATATAAGAGGAATACTTTGGCACGTGCTGTTATTGCAGAATAATTTAAGGGGGTAACAGTAGCCTCACTGGCCACATCCCAGCACCTTGTTGTTGTTTATTTTTCTATAGCCGCACATCCTACAATTGTTTTATTCTTTCCAATATGGGTTGGTTTTCAAACCACAACTGGATATGATATAATACATATCACTTATTGTTGTAACGTGTATTTCTTTTCTTATATATATTTAAATTTTTGTTCAAACAGACATGATTTCTTGAATTTTTGTCATGTTTGTGTTGCATTGAGCTAACTAATTTGGTATTTCATACCTTGCTGGGCCTTTCAGATGAATTTCATGCAATAACATGCCTCTTTTTGCCTGATCTACAGGAAATTCGACCAATACAGATGGGAGCATGGGCAGCGCAAAAGTACTGAGCATCTTGTTACTTTCCCACTACACACACTGAGTTTAAAAGTCTTCACAATGTGATTGTAGCCTGTTGGCTCCTTTTACATTGTACATTTGTTTGGAAAAGCTATTTTGGAGGCTCATGATTATTTGAATCCTTTTTGTGCAGAACGTTGACATGAGTTGGAACAAGTACGCCGACAGAAAGTTCCAGTTCTTCGACAATGATCTTGTTTCCCTCATCCGCTCGAAAAGCGACCCGGACGTGCTGGAGTTCTTCAAGCTGCTCTCTCTCTGCCACACTGTTATGGTGGAGCACAAGGACGGTGAGGAAGTCTAACGTTCTTTATGCTGTGATGCTGTTCTGCAGACACACAGAGTGCTGGAGACAATGCAAGGGTTTAAACGCAGATGTACCAGAGCTGTTCCTTGATATCAATTTCAGTGTTCTTCTTGCTTCGCGACATTCCTGAACCGCTGGTCGCTTATGCGCGAGAATGCGATTTCCATCAGCTCAAATAATCGTGAACGTGATGGCGGTGTTTCTTTTCCACAGGTGAGCTGGTGTATCAGGCTGCATCTCCTGACGAAGGTGCTTTGGTCACAGCGGCTCGCTGTTTTGGCTTCGTGTTCCTGTCGCGCACGCAGGACACCATCACCATCAGTGAGATGGGGCTAGAGAACATGTACGAGGTGCTCGCTCTCCTCGACTTCAACAGCGACCGAAAGCGCATGTCTATCGTCTGTGAGTGATCCACGTCTACATGGCACCCCTTTTTCATTTTTTTTTTTCTATTATAATCTCCTTGCTCACTCCTTACTACTTCTTCCCTTTACCTGATCCTTTTCTCAATCCTTTGCTTTGTTGTTGAGCATCACAACCAACAGCTCATATGAATTTTCCTCTGAAAATTGTTGCTCCTGCTGCTGCTCATGCAATTTTCTGTGACGACCTCAGCACGTCAGTCCTTTAGAGGCTCTGCAGAATTTGTTGGTTTTTAGTACCCGTTGTCGCTTCTGCTCTCTAGAACCTTTTGCATACTGGTCTACTGGTATGATTTGGCTTGCCAGCCTTATTTGCTTTAAAACCAAAGTATTTTCACAGCACTTGCACTGTTGCCCTTATCAACCCACACCAGCCACAAACACTGTGTCTGCCTTATTCGTAGCTCATCGGTTCAAAATCACCCATGATACAGTGGCTGTTTTAAGGGTTGTGTCATGGTTTTCCTGCATTGTAAGAAAAGTGGAGATGGAGAGCTTGTCTCCAAGTTAGACAAAGATCTACGTAACTTGTTATTGAATCTTTTACCACAGCGCTTGTGAATTCTCAATTCTGATTGGTCAGAATGTGTTTCCATAACAGCAGCACTGATAATAGTTCTGGCTGTTGTTTCTATGGTAACAGCTTCCAGAGGAAAGTTTTGTGGCTGTTCCATAACAATAAATGGATAAAAAGTACACTGGGTCATTCTTGAATAAATACAGATTCTTAGCTATGGAAGATTGCTGTGGTATAAGAGGAATAAAACACTTCATGATGTGCTGTTTTAGGAAAACCAACTTCGGGATGTTAACAATAACTCTGCTAACTGATTGATTGACATTATTTTTCATTATTGACATTACTATTAACTAGTTGATTATTCTTCTAGAACAGCATTCCCCTAAGTGTATTATTCTTTACATGAAGCATGTACATGTACCAGTATGCAAATCTGTTGTTATTATACCAGTTTATCAGGGATGTGCCAGCATGTAGAGTTAACTTATTAATAGTATGTTAAATGCTACTCACTTGCAACAACTTTTTTCGCTGTTTGTTGAGCTGCTGTGCAGATATGTATAAAAATATCGCTAATTATATTCATTAATTTTTTCCCCCCTGTACAGTGCGGCTTCCAGATGGAAACATCCGGCTCTATTGTAAAGGAGCAGACACGGTGATCTACCAGCGCCTCAGTCCCGACTCCCTACACAAAGACACCACAGAGGAGGCTCTGGGCGTAAGTGCGATCTCGTATTCATTATATATAATACATAAAATAATATCTAGTTGACATTTCAGGTCAGAGATGAAGATTGTTAGCGAATCAGTAATGTCTAGAATAGGATAGATTGAGTGACTGTTAAATACCGACAATCTTTTGAGTCTCTAATTTAAAAGCAGGGAAGATCTTATGCAGATCAACATTTAAGGCATAAACTGTTAACTTGGTTGTTGACCTGGTTACTCATATTTTGTAGATTTTTGCCAACGAGACTCTGCGCACGTTGTGTCTGTGTTATAAAGACATCACCAATGAGGAGTATGAACTGTGGGCTCAAAAACACAAGGAGGCCAGCGTGTCCCTGTCCAACCGGGAGGAGGCTCTGGATGTCGTCTACGAGCTCATCGAGACAAACCTGATGGTAAACATGTTGCTTTGAATTTCTGTATTTTGTGTATCACATACTTTCTAACCACATGCTTTAAACCACATACTGATGCATTTCACGTCTGTGTTTTTTTTTGCTCATGAGGCACTGTGGAACGTAATGAAGCTAGTTTAGTATTTCTAAAATTTTAATTTTGAACACCTGATTAGGAAATTGAATCTAAAACCTTGCACACAAATACAAGCCATGGCATACAATTTCAAAACTTCACTTACGACACATTTGCTGCTGATTGTGTGCTCATGTTGATTTCATTTCCTCCGGTGAGGAAAAGCTTACTTTCTCAGTCGGATGTAATATAGATGAATTTATTTAGTTTCTTCGTTCCTGTAGATGATTGGAGCGACAGCCATCGAAGACAAGCTTCAGGATGGAGTTCCTGAGACCATCGCCAACCTGGCCAAGGCTGAGATCAAAATATGGGTTCTTACTGGGGACAAGAAAGGTTGGTAGCCAGCTAAGAGAGAATTTTTGAGAAACGTTTTTAAGTGTTGCATGGGTAATTAATGTGTATCATGCTTTCACAGAGACTGCAGAGAACATCGGATACTCTTGTGAGCTGCTGACCGACGACATGAATCTTCACTATGGAGAGGATGTAAAGTAAGCTTGATGTTTATAACACCTCTTTTGTTGTTCTGTTTGTGTGTCTGTGGAAGAGAGAGAGAGGAAGAGAGAGAATTGTCTTACCTATATTGCCATTTCTGTCTTTTCCTCTGTGCAGTCAGAAGTTGTCGGAAAGACAGGCAAACCGAAGGAATGAGACTGAAGCGGCGGGCAAGAATAAGAAACAGGAGCCATTTTTCCCTCAAACTGGCAAGAACGCGCTCATCATTACAGGAGGCTGGCTGGTAAGATGAAAAATTTCATTCAACATGTTATAATGTTTCTTCAGCTCTGGACATTGATTATTTCCTCAATACAAATTAAAAAGAATTTTGCCCACCATGCTGCTACATGCTCGGAATGCACAAAATCATTAAAGATTCGACATAGTTGAAGCTAAATCATTAGGTGGGAGAAAAGGAGAGAGACAGAGACAAAGCAACTTTGCATTGACCGAGACAGGGAGAGACGAGCAGAGAGGGAGACAGAAAGACGGAGAGAAACCGAGTGATCGACATGAACAAGAGAGCAAAAGAAACAGACCGATAGATGGAAAAAATCAGACCGACAGCTGAAGAGAGACACACAGAGAGAATTAGAGATGGACAGAGAAACAGTGAGACAAACCCAGAGAGAGTGTCAAAGAGCAAGAGACCGACTGAGAGAAAAACAGTGAAACGGTCACGGATGGAGAGAAACAGAAAGACAGACAAGCAGAAGGAGCAAGAGAGAACAAAAGAGAGAGAGAGACAGACAGAGAACTGGATAAACAGAGATGCCGAGGTGGACAGTGAGTACAGACTAAACTACAACCCAGAAATAGTTGTGTAATAATTCAACTGTCCTAAAAAAAGAAAAAGTTTGGATTTTGCTCGAAGGCCAAACAAGCATCAGCACTGATCGCCTCACACTTTCTCTTTCCCTTTCTTTCTCTCTATTTTTCACACTTTATCTGTAGAATGAGATTCTGTACGAGAAGAAGAAGAAGCGTCGTCGTCTGCGTCTGCGTCGTCTCGGGAAGCGGGTCCCCCCCGCCAACCCTCAGGACGGCCAACCCATCAACGACGCGGAGAAGGAGATGAGGCAGCGTGACTTTGTGGACATGGCCTGTGAGTGCAGCGCTGTCATCTGCTGCCGCGTCACCCCCAAACAGAAGGCCAACGTGGTGAGCCTGGTGAAGCGCTACAAGAATGCCATCACTCTGTCCATCGGCGATGGAGCCAACGACGTCAACATGATAAAGAGTGAGTAGCTAAAGGAAGAATGTAGGGTCTAAAAATCAGAGCAGTGTCAAATAATGATGATCTAACACTACGTTTCTTTTCCGCTTTCCGCGGCGCAGCTGCAGACATCGGTGTGGGCATCAGCGGGCAGGAAGGCATGCAGGCCGTGATGTCCAGCGACTACGCTCTGGCTCAGTTCTGCTACCTCCAGCGCCTCCTGCTGGTGCACGGCCGCTGGTCCTACATCCGCATGTGCAAGTTCTTGCGCTTCTTCTTTTTCAAGAACTTCGCCTTCACCCTGGTTCACTTCTGGTACTCGTTTTTCAGTGGATTCTCTGCACAGGTAAGGGACAAAATGTAAATTCAGCATTCGCAGCATATGTTTTAGAAAATCAGATCGGGGGATTTCAAGTCCAGTCCTAGCCATGAGAGATGAGCACAGTTTGGCGATTCAAATGAATTGTATTCATTGTGCATGTTTTGCTCCATACTTTATTATTTCGCTATAATTTTGTTATTTCTTCTAGATTGCTTTTGAAGACTGGTTCATCACCCTTTACAACGTGTTGTACAGCAGTTTACCTGTCCTCCTTGTTGGGCTGCTGGATCAGGTGACCTTTTGCTTATTCTGCTTTATCCTACAAATACCTCCTCCATAACGGAAGATCTGCATTCCAACTCAAATATTTCTTTTGTGTCTCACATGTAGGACGTGAACGACAAACTGAGTTTGCGATTCCCGAAGCTGTATCTTCCGGGTCAGCAAGGGAGGTTGTTTAATTACACGAACTTCTTCATCAGCCTCTTTAACGGCATCTTCACGTCCCTCGTCATCTTCTTCATCCCATACGGCGCGTTTCTGCAGACGATGGGTCAGGACGGGGAGGCGCCATCTGATTACCAGTCCTTCGCTGTGGTCACTGCGTCCTCGCTGATCATGATAGTCAACCTGCAGGTATCTGATCCCGAAATGAAATGGACTGAACATTTTGGCAGTACCAAAGCGTTCAGTGGTGGTGATTGCATATTGTTTTGTTTGTTTATAATCCGATGTCATTTCCTGTCCTCGACCAGATCTCCCTGGACACCTCGTACTGGACGTTCGTGAACTGCTTTGCCGTGTTGGGCAGCATAGCCATTTACTTCGGCATCATGTTCGACATTCAGAGTGCAGGAATACACGTCATCTTCCCATCATACTTCAAATTCACTGGTGTGTAACGCTCCCTGTAATGGCAGTAGTATAAATGTGTATAACATGTACACTGGGTGTAGAATGGATATAGAATGCTTGAGTATTATCAAAAGTAAAGGATATAACATCACAAGGCCTGCTGTCGTTGGAAACTAATCAACGACGTGGGCGTTTTAATGCCATACAAATCCTGTCAGTTTGTTGCTACTGTAGAAACGAATGAGCGTATTAATGTGAAACTGGTTAGAGCTGCTGTTAGAGAAAATTAATCAGTGTTAATTAAGTGGTAGAAAAATATAGTTGCAGCTTATGAGCCACAAACATACTGGTCTCTTTTTATGTGGTACATTTGTGCTTTTCAAAGCACTCCGTGTTAATGATGTGGATGTGACCAAGATCTGAGGACATTATTTATTAACAACACAGGTTGCATTACATATAAGGGGTTGGTTAGACCATTATAAACCGTGCTTCCCCCCCCCCCCCACAGGTGTTGCGGCTAATGCCCTTCGCCAGCCGTACCTGTGGCTTACCATCATTCTGGCGGTGGGCATCAGCCTCCTGCCAGCCATCTGTACCCAGTTCCTCTGTAAGACCATCTGGCCCACTGAAGGGGATAAGGTATGCGATTAACCTGTTAAAATACACAGCTTCAGGAACTGAACTGAAGAGATTAATCCTATTCTGTATGTCTTCTACTTTTCAGTTCTTCATTGTTAAAGGGAGTTTTTGCTTTTCAGTCTAATCTTTATCCACCACATCTGTACTGCAAAAACATCTTGACATATTTCCCAGTACTGACAAATCAATGAAAAAACTGTAAGCAGAAAATTTGTTAAGCAAACGCATAATAGCAGTTGTTGGATATCCAAACCTGGGAGCAATACAGTAAAAAAAATAATTCTAGATATTTCCTTTCCCTCGGGTTTTATGGGTCATTTTAAGTTTTGTGTGAGGATAGGTTTACTTAGTATTTTTGCAAAGAGTCTTTATTCACTTTGCAACATTAAATGGTAAAGCTTTAACGTTAAGTTTTCCAACACATCTTCAGGGCTATGTGGCTGTGACAAGCTGCATGGTTTTTATTTTATTTTTTATTTTTTTATCATATTAAGTTGAACAGAGGGGAGAAATGAGAGGCTGGTTAGGGAATGACTATTTATAGCGGTTATAATAGTTGATTACAGGAGCTAACTGTTTTGTGAACATTCTACAACATTAAGCACAATTATGAGTGGACGGAAAAAGACTTTTCAATTAACACATTTTGAATCAATGGAAAATTGCTCGGGTGTGACAGAAATAAATAAATAATTTAAAAAAAAGCATTCTGATATTGAAGAAACGGTAACTCCACTTCATCACAATGCCTTGTTGTTGATTCATTTCCTACCGCAGCACATCCTGAGGTTTTATTCCTGATTTACAGTAGCATGTTTCCTGAAAATATTTGAGATCATTCAGAAGCTACTATTAGAATTTTATTTCAAGTGAATTCTAAATTCAGATAAGAAATTATTCATTGGAAAATCCGGTGACAATTGCTCGTATATCGACAAGGAGACTAGGGTGAAAAGTGTTCATGTATTTCTTAGATTGTGCTTCATGTTCACACAGAGCAATCATTAAATAACCTGAGTAACTTGTATCATTTCTGTAGGTAATTATTCTACTTGAATTATTCTAATTTTTATTTAGTTGGTTTCATTTCATCACTTTCTGCCCGTTTCCGCTCTTCAACCTGTAGGTTCTGAGAAGCAGGCAGAGGCGCGAAATGGAGGAAGACGAGAAGAAGAGGGTTTCTACTTTCCGCCGCGGTGGCCGCTCACGCCGCTCTGCGTACGCCTTCTCGCACTCCCAAGGTTACGCCGACCTCATCTCTTCGGGCCGGAGTATCCGCCAGAAGCCACGGAAGCGCGCGGATGTTAGGGAGAGCATCAGGGAGGAACCCATAGCCGAAAGCCTCTGAGACATTTGACCTTGAGATGTTTAGACAGGCAGGAACAGCTAAATATTTCCTCCCCTATTTTACATATTACCTGCCGTCTGAAGAGATTCCAGGTTGTTTTCCGTTTTGGCTCTTAAACTGCTAGTCCCAGGACCACTTGATCTGCTCTCTTCTTTCCATTAAAAATGAAACCGAGCCAAGGGGAAAGGGAGTAGGGAAGGTCACTTAGGGACTCGAGGAGCTCTATACAGCATGATCTGAATTAGCTATAAGAGAGCAGAATGAGCCAATGAGAACGTTTACACAAAGGAAAGCGAGCGAGACACTGGTTTTAAAAAGAGTACACTGCGCATGGCAAAGTAGATATCTCAGGATTTTAGCTTTCCTCTTTTTTTTTTTCTTTTTTTTTTAAAGAAAGTGCATTATATAGGAATTTATTAAAGTAATAAAGATGAAAAAAGTTTTTTTAAGTGTTAAAAAAACACAATTTAAATACATTTAATATGATTAAAATGCAAAAAAAATCAGTTCGTTATTACTAAAATGTAGCTTCATATTTTTCAACTTTCACAGCAGAATGAGTTTACTCCATATATTTATGCCAGATTTGTAAGTCACCTGTATCAAACATGGAAAGAGCCATTACCCTTGTTCTACAACGTTATAAAATGCTAAAAACGTTATTATATATTGTTACAAAAATCCCCTAACATGCAGACTTTAGGATAAAATGTTGTACTGTGGAAATGTTCCTACATAATGCATCTTTAAAAGCTTATTTATGGCCCTAAACTCAGCCTCGCACGGCTTAACCCAGGTCGTGTTCTCTTTCTTTCTCACTTGTAAACATAATGACCTGCAGCTTCGTCGGGGCAGAGAAGGAGCTCATGATATAACGGTTTCTTAATTTATATACACTTGTGAATACTTTTCATCTATCACATGAATCTCGACTGTAAGGCTTGAATCTTTACTACATTACTGACTTTGCTCACATGATGGATTATGCTCAAGCACACTTTTTTTTTTCTTTTTTTTTGCGCATTAAGGGATGACTGGGTGTAAGTGGGATGCCTTCCAGGTGGAGAACTTCTGAATAATGTTTACACTAATATTACTACTTTTGCACTTCCGTCTCTAGTCGAGAAGATCAGCTATCATCAGAATAATGGTGTCATTTTCTTTGCACACTATGACTAGTGTTTGTCTTTTTTCCCCCCCCTTCATCATGTTTGTTTTGTGTCAAACATTTCCCACACATTAAAGCCCCGAAATCTCTTTAAGAACCAACAATTTATTCACATCCAGCTAGAAATATCCATGGTAATGGAGTCCTTAATTGAGAAAAAGTGTCTATTTTTAACAACAAAATAAGAACTGTTACATATTTAAACTTAATCTGCCAAACGGATGATTATTTATGTGTCTTTTTAACACTGCTGTTTTCTGAATGGGAAAAGGTGCCTGAATGGCCAGCAATGCCAGTGCCGTATGTTTAAAAAGAAAAAGACTACATTTTACAGAATGTTGTTTTTACATGTGTTGTAATATACTTTGTACAAATAACTATAAATAAAGGTGTACAAATAACTGTTTTGTGTTGTATCCCAAAATGAGAACGAAAAGTTACCGAACTATACTTTTCCTTGTCACTGGAGTACCATCAAGGCCATATTTCATACCTTGTCCATCAACAATAACTGTAGGCACATAACCTAATTATGCCTAAAGGACCACTGATTTCCAAAAGGTGTGATTGGAGATACACCACATGTACCTTCCCAGGTAAATTATACATACTACAGATGGTACAAATCAAATATTCAAAAGATTCACATTCAGTTACATCATCCGAATATTCTGAAGAGTAAGAGAAAAGTAAATTCTCTTTCTTTTCCTTCATTTTCAGTTGTCACTTTGAACATAACCCTGTTACCAAAAAGTGTATATAGAGAGCGTAAATTATTTATTATAAAAGTTTCATGCCATTAACACTGATGTTAGTTAATATTTTGTGTATTTGCTATTTCTAAATCTTATCAATTTAAACAATAACCCTGCTAACCCAGCTTCAGTGCAAAATATAGGCATTTTCAACAAAGAAAACAAAATGGCTGTTCCTTGAGACCGGTTAACAATTTTAAAGTTTAAATGCGCGTTTTCTTTTGGAAAATGATTTTTAAACATAGATAACGTTTCATTTTTAAGGGCTGCTCATTCGTGAAATCAGAAATGTAGACTTTCATCTGTTATTTTACTTATTTTATTACGTTCCCAGAACATTTTGAAAAGGTATACGGTCAATTATAAAGGAAGGGCTTAGTGCAGTTCTTAGACTGACCAGAGAGGCAGTGTTTCGCTGTTTTAAGCTGTCAAACATTCACGCATGCGCAAAAGGCGTGTGGAGTCACGTTTCAATGACGCAATCGATACTTTCCTATTGGTTGTCTAACAAGTCCCGCCTTCAGCACTGGGATTGGTCAATAACTCATATACCGCCTTCTGATTGGATAGCAAACTAGTCTAAGCCAATCACAGTGCGCGAGGCGGGTGTAATCGAAATAAAAATAATAACGCTTCACGTCCAGGTGTATGGTCGCTGGGCGACGTGGACGGCACGTCAAACTGTTAGCTTGGGAATGGTAGCGCGCAAGCGAAGCTGGCTAGTGGACGTTCCAGTGTATACTTTCCTTTCCTGTCTCCTTTGATATTTCCTTATTTCGACACCAATAGCCGCAAAAAGGATATTTTTAACACGAGCTGTCATATCCGCCATTTTGGAGGTGAGTTAGCGCTGAATTAACGCTTAAAAACTCGTTTAGCCGGCTTGCTAAGTAGCTATGCTAGCTCTGAATCTGCGTAGACGGTGTCCAGGCTAGCTGGTGCTAGGCGTAGCTATGCCAAGTGTCTGTGATAGCACAGTATCCTTTCAGAAATAATTAAAAAAAAATACATAGAAAGATGATATGTCTAATGTTGTTTCTGTTTTGGAGTTCTTAAGATGACTAGCTTTCCACTTTTTGCTAACTAGCTAGCTGTCATTGTCATTTACAAGTATTGACTTGGCTTGCAAGTAAGTTTTCAAACTCTAATCACTTCCTGGGTGAAAAGTGTTAGGCTTTAATATGTGATTAGAAACAATAGCTGGTGTTTAATAGTGTAGCATCGTGACAGAAGACGTTTTAAAGCTAACCAGCTTCAGTCAAATAGTTATTACGTCATTAACGCTTTTGCGTTCTTGATTCTCATTGGTTGAGCCAATTTCTATCAAAAGTTGTCTATATCTGACTGTAATAAGCAGCATGACCGGAAAAGCTGTGACATTTAGAGCTAAACCGAGAAAAATGACAACACACCCAGGCTTATCTGTTTATTTAGCTTCAGTTTTTGGTCATTAACTAGTTATTACAAGGGTATGAGAATCCTGAGAGTCAGTAGATTATAACTGTCTGCTCTGTTAGGTGTGGAGATGATTAGGGAGCTTATGATTAGCCTGGAGTTTGATTTCAAATCAAGCATAAAAGGATTCTTCTCATTTTCCTCCAGAATGAAGAACACCGGGGTTAATGTCAGGGATGCAGCGATACGGATAATGGTGCCCTGTATCAGTCTGATATTGTGCTCATAGACGTAATAAAATACTCCGAGCCCTCCATGTGAAGCTATGTGAGATAAGACGACACGATTAACAACGCCAATCGCATCAAAACAGACTTTATCTTAAACGTAAAAGTCCACACGAGGCGTCCATACAGAGCTCAGAAGCTCCCAAAAGCATTAGAATGTGATTGATTATTAAATCTTTATCACTTATATACCCCTCACATTAAATAAAGTAGCTGTTGTGTATTTTAAGAAAGTCACTTCTTTCTTGCTTTGCCTTTACCAATGTATAATTTGAAATCACGTTTACAGTGTTGAGATTTTTATTGAAAAAAAAAAAAAGTTAAGCAGAGGCGAAATGCAAGAAACGAACCGTAGTTTTTACGTCCTTTTTTTTTTTTTTACAAGTTGGAGCTACGGTATGAAGGAGGGGGGAAACCACGGACGTCTCCGTGTTAGCCAGCCAGGGAAACCGCCGCGCTCGGGTTCAATCAGACCAGGATGCAAGGTGCGGACGTGCTGAACAAACACTCGCTCCTGTTATGCCGGTATTTTGTGTGTTTAATGGGTGCGTGCTGAGATGCTCATGTGTCTCGGGTCAAGTTAAAGAATAACTCCCGGGATGGACGTGTTCGGGTTTGTGGTGGAGAACTCGCCGTGTGAGCTCCTAATGACTTTATTGTATAATTCGACTGGAATGACCTTCTTTTTTTTCTTTTTTTTTTTTTTACAGCAAGATGTCACATGGCTGTAGCATGGAACCCTGTGTCGATGAGCACGTCATGTTTCAGCTTTAAGCTGTCTGGCTCGTTCCGGGATCAGACTACGTGCTCTTTTTGTCTTTCACGATGGGTAGATTAGGCGATCATAGTGCGCAAGTTCTCGTCATGTCTTGGTCAGGAGACAGGCAGCGCTGCAGGTTTGACCTCGACCAGTGGAAACTGTCAATCGCAGCTACAGACGGAACGTCAAGGAACACGTCGCAGGCGGGCGAGAAATTCTGACACGCTAGCCTTTTTGTCCCAGACACCACTGCGATCATGTCGCACTACAAGGCATGGAAATAAGTGCCTTTTGTATATAAGCGATTGTCAATACAGCCAAATTCATTTCAAGCACGATAATTGCGTGACCTGTTTTTCCTGTCATGTGTAGGGTGGGATGTCTGTTGAGTCAGAAAGAGTTCAGGAGTCACTTCTCTCTCTCTCTCTCTCTCTCTCTCTCTCTCTCTCTCTGTCTCTCTCTCTCTCTCTCTCTT
>JAQQZX010000011.1:20283649-20294531 GCA_030068355.1 Notoglanidium maculatum
GTGTGTGTGTGTGTGTGTGTGTGTGTGTGTGTGTGTGTGTGTGTGTGTGTGTGTGTGTGTGTGTGTGTGTTTTTCTTTGTGTCCATGTCCGTGTGCGTCTCTCTATCTTTTTGTGTCTCTTTGTGTCTGTCTCAGTCATTTTGTCTGTGTCTCTCTCTTTGTGTCTGCTTGTGTGTGTCGTTCTCTTTAAGCTTGTGTTTTTCATCGTCTGTGTATGTGTCTCTTTGTCTCTGTGTGTGTGTGTGTGTGTGTGTGTGTGTTCATGGGTTGAAGGCACAGATTTTTTTTCCCCTCTGTAACAAATCTAGAGTAGTGATTCTAGCTTTCTCTCCACAGACTAGTACCGAACAGATTTGTCAGTAAATGTTGCACATGTGGTGGCGTGAGACTGAGTGTTTTTTAAAGATCCTGTCAGCGCCTCTGCTGTGTTTTTATTAAATATAAAGAGAGGGACTAATAGATGAGATTTGGGGAAGGGGAGTGGGGCGATTCAGGCTGTTATAGCCCTCAATAATGAAACACATTTTTATTGCTCAGTCCAGGCAGACACGAGCGGAATGTGTTTTATTTACTCTGGCTCCCGCTTACGGAGCGCCGCTACACCGAGCCGCTCCATTGTTAAAGCACGCAGAATGTTATTATTTTCAGTCCCTCTTTGTTGACATTTTGCTGATTTCCTAGCTACGTGCTCAGCGAAAGAATCTTGGGCCACGTTCAAAGGTTCTAGATGTTTTAAACGCGAGATGCTTTCGTTCTGGCGCGGGTTGTTGCGCAGCTTCCGCTCGTTCTGTGGACGGGGATTGTGTTATTGAGTTGTTAGTGCGGACAGGAGGTGGCGAGGGAATTGTATTAGACCGGACAACAACAATAAGTCTGCATGAGGGTGTATTTTTAAAGGATGTACTGTTTTTTTTTTTTTTTTTTTTTTTTTTTTTCTTTTTTCCCCCCTAACCACAAAAGTTAATTTATACATGAAGTGGCCACAAGGGGGCAGAATGCAGCTACTTTTAAAAACCGTTTTCAGAAAATTGATGTGTTCAGTGTGGCTTGGTTTTTTTTTTTTTTTTTTTGGTTTGTTTTTTTGTGATTAATCAGGTCACGTATTGTGGGGCAAGCAAAATATTTTCTACTATTTTTTTCTTGGCTATTACACGACAGCTAGCAATCAGCTCCTTCCTGTGAGACACGTGCAGCCAGCCAGCCGCACCTTTTCAAACCAACGACGCACCTGGACGAAGGTTCTAGCCTGCCTCTTCCACGTACGTGAGCTCACCGGTGCCGATTGGCTAGTATCTCTGTGATTGACAGGCGGGAAAAAATGTATACCCCTCCCACCAAAATATTACTCTTACATGTTTGGTGCTCCCTTTATGCACAAAAATAACTACGCCCATTTCAAACGACGTCACCGTCACTGACCACGTTGACATGGATGTTAAGCAGTACGTCCACTAGAGGGCGTCAAACCTTTTGGCAACAAATCTAGAAGAGGCAAAAGCAGATGCAGCCGTGTAGATGACGAAGTAACGTCATATCCATGTTTAGAATTGATTATTAAATCACATAACCGTAAAAGTTCCACCATTTTAACAATTCTGTGTCACGTCAACTATCGGCCGCACCACTCCTGCAAGAAAACGTGGATGAAGTGAGCGTAATGAGCGGCGAACAAAGACAAACATCCTCCCGAGTTTACTTAAATTTGATACTAAATTTAATAGCTGTTGCTAGCGTTGTTATGGTTACAGTGTACGAGCAGGTTTTGATTCATAGCACCCACGTTGCTCTGTCTATCACGTCACCTGGGTGGAGAAAAGAAAGCACAGAAATTCAACTGAACTGCAGCTCCTAGGCAGTTCACCATCTCGCGGAGTCTTCAGTTTTTCCTCATCGGCTTGCCCGCTTTGCTAAAGACTCTCTCAGTCTGTGTTTGGAAAACTTGGCTTTCATAGTTGCATTAGCTGTTCGCTCCGTGTAAATAGTTTACACTATAAATGTGAAGCCATGCGTGTCAGCAGGCCCTCGTGCGGACATTCCCGCTGACTCGATCATAATTAAACGAGTCCCACAAAATCATTAAGTGGTTAATTTGACTCCTTAAACTCGGTGCTAACCGCCAATTAAAGTAATTAAATGAAGGCTCGTGCCAGTAAGCAGGCGGGATTAATGTGAACTCGCACAGCGGTCTTTGGCTCCGCGGTGCCAGAAAGCGCTGGAAGATCTTCGATGGGTCTGCGGTAAAAAATGAATCGGAACTACCGATTCGATCGAGTTCACTTACTGCCTGCTAAGTAATTGCGAGACCTGAGATCATTGTCGCTTGCGTGTTAAACTTAAAGTTCTGCTTCTTGTGGCATGAAGCAATATAAACAGGACGCTTTAACAAGCCACCTGCTTTTCAACGAACGCTGATCCGTCTTCAGACGGGTGGGAAGCGAATCCTGAATCTTTATTCAATTAGAAAAAGAAAAAAGGGGGAAGTTTGCTCTGTATTATTAGTGCTGTTCTCCTTTTAGACTTTTCATGTTGTCAGTTCAAACCGCGTATTCGTTGATGGTTTCTCGGAGAGAGATTATTATTTAGGAGTCTCCAGTGTCAGGGTTTCGGAGCAGCCAGAGGAAAAAGCAGCAGTGTGTGTGTGTGTGTGTGAAAGTATAAGCCGTTCGTGCCAAGTGGAAGTGAAGCTGTAGCGGCCGGGGAAGGAAACGGCGAACAATGAGCGAGAGCTTCGAGTGAGAGTGCTGCAGGGGTCAGAGAGTTCGCTTCATCACGAGTACAATAAGCTACAGGCCCCGATGACTGCGGATGAATTATGCTCAGCATGAGTAATGTGAACGTACTCCGCCGGCCAGCGCACATTAACACCGCGTTTTCCCTAAAAGGTGTCGCCTCTCTCGACTTCATTCATCAGCGATGCTTTACTGTAATGAAGTCGTAACTAATTAACTCTGAACTGTATTGCAGCTCAGAGCTCTGTTTTAATGGAGTGTGAGCTGTGTTTATGATGATGTGTAGCATCCTGCCGACTTTTCAGGCTTCTTCTTCTTCTTCCTGCTGTTTCAGGGACATCACTTACAGCATCCTGTTCGAGGCGGTGACCACCCTGCTGGTTCTGTTGTCCTATCAGCTGTTCCACAAGGACATCCTGAGGGAGGGGCGTGTCTATCGGTGCCTCACCAGGGGGCGATGGTGAGTGACTTTTGGTAAATGGTGACTTTTGGTGAATGAGCCGGGACGGATTAGTCCAGCGCGTGGAGCATTTTTACCAGGTCGGGACGGAATAGTGTCCGAGTAGGAACAACCGACTTAGTGGTGTCCTGTTGTAGGAAAATAATCAAGAACAGTGTGGCGTCAAGAGTTATCGCACTTAAGTCGATTATTTTTCAATAATCGTCCTGGTGTGTCTGTTACACCACAGAAAGTTGACACATGCTCCCAACACCATGCTTCATTTATCAAAGAATGCCGCATCATCCTCTTTAAGCTCAATCCTGTAGCTGTGTGTAATGCGATGGGGCTTCCCCTTGTTATGCGGCTCTTCCTGTCACTTACAGTAAAGCAGCTGTAAACAGATGTTCCCTCAAGAAGAATGTTAAGAAAACAAGGAAGCTTGTCATGTCGCAAAGAAACCACGCAGCCTTCGTCAGAAAAAGATCGATCTGTGAATGTTGGGAAGCGCTGCCACTGACAACTAAATCCAGAAATGATGCGTAAACGTCTCCGCACCATATCAGCAGTTTTTAATCTGTTTGTGACGCGTCTTGTCATACGCGTCGCTGCTAGCGTAGAAACGATTATGCTCCATGGTAGAACGGGTGCAGCTGTCGGAGCCGCCGTTAAAGGAAATGGATCGACACCTGAGCGGTCAGATATGAGAATTCAGTCTGTTAAACCGGAACATTTGCCGAGTCTAATATAACCAGCGTATAGAAGTGACCTCGTCCAGCACGTCTAGTTTGAGCTCAGCGAGTTTACTTTCACGCGGATAACCTTGCCGTGGCCTTTGTGGGGCGTAACGTCAAAACCATACCGTCTCATTTCCTATGCCTCCTTACAGTCGGAGGCAGACGGCCATTGACAGCATCCTGCCGTTCAGAATGGAAATTAGTGGCTTCATTAATTCAGCAGCTGTTCCACTCCTTAAGTTCATTCACGGGTCTCATTAGCATCATCATACTGGCCTTGAAGTTCACCTCCCCGAGCTCAGTCAGCAAAGTGGAGCTGGAGTTCTTTGGCTGCTTGGCTTGGTTTTCGGTGCAGCGCCGGGGCATCGGCGGTACCGCATTACAGCGATCGCGCGCATCGGCCTCGCTCAGAACGTGACATTTCATTCGAGCGTCCAAAGGTGACGCTGTTAGTCATCCGCTTCGGCCCTTCAGCCGCAGCTTGGCACGTTTCGTACCAGATAGATCGGATCTTTAAGCTTTAAGCGTATCACTCATGATCAGTCATTATAACGTGATTCTAATACTCGGGTAAGACTTTTCGTCTTTCGGTCTCCAGTCCCGCTAAAGCTTTTTTATTTAAGGAGCTGGAACTGGAACCGCTGGCACCGTATCAGTTTGTGCACCAGAGCTTTCCCTCGGCAGCCGTCTCTTCCAGCCCGGATCAGGATAGACACGGCTTTCTCAGAACCGTTCCCACGTTCGGAGAAAAGCAGCCTGCCAAGATCCAAGCTCCCGTCCTCCAAGCGAGCCAGCTCTACTCCGGTGGCCTGCAACTGGGTTTAACGTGCGGCTCGGGGCAGGAGAGGACAGGAGATATTGGAGCGAGAACACCGGGACCTCGCCGCTTGGCTTTGGTTTGTGCGTTGTGTAACAGAGAGAGAGAGAGAGAGAGAGCGCACTGAGTAGTCCGTGTGACTGGCCTGTTTTGAAGTGGTGTAATGGTCTGTGCCGGTTTGACTTAGTTTTTTCTCATCGCTTTGTTTTCCATCGCTGGGAGGCGAGCCAGGGCACACAGGAAGGACCGTTAACCCTGTCACACAAACACACACTAATTAACACAAACACTTTCAGGATTATTCACACTTTCCTGATATAAAATCGATTGACAGTTTTGTCATAAATGTTCGACGGGGTGAACGTGTTACGTGGAACATCTAGGAACTCTACACTGAAACATGTTTCCACCACCGTAGAAACACACGGTGCTTTCTTTCAGTCTGCGCTTTCTTTCGCGATATTCTTCAAATCCCCCCCCCCCCCTCCCTTCCCCTCCTCCACCTCTCGTCCATGAAGTCCTTGAAGATTATCGAGGCATGAAGATCATGTTAAATGGCAGCCTCGGAGTTCTGCAGATCGTTCCGAGCGACCGATGAATCACAGTAGCTGCTCTAACACTCATTACGCGTTCAAGTTCACCGATTAAGTTAAGAAAGACGGCGTGACCGGGCGAGCGACGTTCACCATGTGCGTCTTTCACTTCTTTACGATCGGTTACATTACATTTCCTAACCGACCTCTTGGTTTTGTTTTTTTCTCTTGAAGTTAAGAAGACAAAAATGCATGTTGGGGGGGAAAACAATCTTGAAGCACAAAGTTCTGAAGACCGATAACTCGGTTACAGCTGCATGACGGACACTGGAGACCCTTCTAAAAACACAATCTAACGCACATAACGTTTGTCATTGTGTAGAGATGTTACTATAGAAACGATAAGCTGTGTATTAGAAGGAACGCATTGATCTAAACGTGTCATTTGCCTTTACCTGTCAGAGGGGCTGTTGGGGAAAATGGATTAACACCTTCCTTGTATCGCAGCACACTTTTCCAAGTCTTTAGCATGCACGTGAACAATTCCCTGTGAATTAACACATTCAGCGCTTTAGAGACTTTAAGTTATTCTTGTATATGATGCTTTTAAAATTGTCTACACCGTCGTTTGTGAGTCAATGCTAATCCTTTCCAAGAGTCTGAGCCCAACTGGTCCCACATTGAACCATTGCCGTAGCATATTCTGCGTATCGTCCGTACGTTTACAATCCCACCACTAATGCACAGCCCCCTCCAAAAGTATTGGAACAGTGATGCAATTTTCATGACTTTGCCTCCACCTCAACAGATTTTTAAAAGAAGCCAGAGGATGTTATAGAATCCAGAGGATGTTATAGAATTGTAGATTATCAGCATTAATTCAATATAAAAAAATATATATATACATATTACATGAGTCATGTAGGAATTACAGCCATTTTTTTTTCTAAACTGTTGATGCAATATCTTTGTCGAACTAATGGAATAACCTCTCAATAGCTTCTTGTCAGATTGTCCATCATGGTGGTGTACAGAGGCAAAACGGTCGCTGTTCCAGTACTTTTGGAGGGGGATGTAACGAGTGATTGTTATGATTGTGATGATTTAGAGACTCGTAAACTAATCCCAGCTCCCGTTTTGTCTTCTCTCCTCTCTGCAGTCTGTCTCTGACGAGTCGCTTGGTGAAGACCCTGCTGTATAACTTCGTGCGGCAGGAGAAATCTCCTCCACCTGCAGCACGCATCTTCCAGCCACAGGCAGACGGAGGGGGTCTGCTGTACGGCCTGGCCTCGGGGGTGGCCAGTGAGTCTCACACACGCGCGCACACGCACACGCACGCACGCACTCCTTTCTCAAGGGAGCTGTTCAGTAGCCAGGAGACCATGGGAGTGTGGGCGTAACGCACGCACGCACACACACGCACACACACATATTAAATGGGAAAGGCTAGTATTTGGCTACTGGAGCTGTAATGTAAAATAAATTGATGATGGGTGTGTGAAGAGGTGAGCCTGGAAGTAAGTGTGTGTGTGTGTGTGTGTGTGTGTGTGTGTGTGTGTGTGAGAGATTCAGACGTACTGTTTGCTAAGCTAGAAGTTTTTTTCATTTGTGGTGTTGTGAACTGAAGGCACCAAGATTGAGATTTTTGGTCACACCACTCATTTCACTTTTATTTACCGTGACACTTTTGCAGCAGACAAAATGGCCATCGGTCGTAGGAAAAGGCGTGACGAAGATCCCGTCACATGACACCCTTTTTAAAAAAAAAATTTTTTTTTTTAGCATTATTAAAAGATTTTCCACACCATTTAGCAGTAATTTAACATCAATGCTATTTCTATCAGCAAACCTTTATTTTTCATGCTAGCCATGGCTAAGCAGTCTTTATTTATTTATTTTTGTATAAATTTTAAAGCAAAGTCAAACTTGAAAAAAAAGAATTGTCAGTATTTTGTAAAATGACATAAATACGGCTTCCATCAGCAAACCCCTTTTTTTTTTTTTTTTTTTTTTTACATTTTTTTTTTTAAGCAAATTTTATGTCAAACTGGAGAAAGTCAATATTTTCTTAAAATGATGTAATTGCTGTTTCGATCAGCGAGCGCTTTAAAGCACTAAAGCTTTCCTTTGTTCTGAAGTCCCTCAGCTCTAGGCCTGACTTTCGACTCACTTTCATTAATCCAACTCAAAAATAGGTACTTGCACAGACATTCACCCAAGTCATTCTGTAACCAGCATGTGGAGTCTTATTTGGATCCAGACGTTTGTCCTCCGCCTTCGTTATCACTCCATCACGTTTTGACGTCCAGTGTGTCTCTCTCTCTCTCTCGCTCTCTCCGAGAGGCAGACAGGGTTCAGGAGAGGGACACATCGGATGATCTGTCAGCTCTGCTGAAGCTTCCCACGCTGTGTGAACTTGCAGTGTACTGTCAGGAACGTGCATCCAATACCCCCAACACCAGCCCCACACACACACACACACACACACACACACACACACACACGCAAGCACACACTGGCCAATACACACCAGAAGAAAAGATGCTTTGTATTACAGGGTCTGTCCGTAATATTTGTGTCCGTGTAGGATGAAGGGAAGGACATATGATCTTTAATCCTGACTTTAATGAAGTTCTCGTCCCTCTCCTCCAATATTCACCCCTTCTCTCTCTCCCTCCCTCTCTCTCTTTTGCTGTCGCAGTCTTTCATTCCTCAAGTCTGTTCCGAGGAAATATCTCTTGAACATAAAAAAAAAAAACTCCCAAAGAGCTGTCGGTCTTTTTTTTACGATTCTGATTGGTTGGAAAGCGTTGATTCGTTTTCTATCACAGCAGCTCTGACACTAGTTTTTGGATGTGCAGCGTATTATTCAAACACGTTAGTGTTTCTACGGTAACAACGGGCACTTGTCAATAAATTAAAAAAAAAAAAAAAGAAGCAATGCGAATCGTTGTCGGTGTGCGGAATCGACTCTGAAACTTTAGGGTCGACTCTTAGTTTCCAGTTTCATTTGGATGCGATGCAAAAGCAGGATGAAGGCTTTGTGACTTCGCACACAAGATAAGCATGTTAAAAATATAAACGTTGTACGCCGGGAAAGTCCGCTCCGGGTCGAAAGAACTCATCAAGCTAATTGATTCAGGCGAATTGCTTCAGCTTAGCCACTTGCTGCCGTGTGCAGTATGTTTTGGATAAAGTATTTTTCCTGATGGGGAAGTGGGTATAAAGATATTTATGTCGAGATAAATGAATGCGGCCATAAATGTGCGATTGGGTTACAAAACTGGACCTGGGACTCAAAAGAGAGCATGGTGGTTAATATTCAGCATGATGCAGCCTTGTGTGAAATATTACTCATACGAAACCATAAGCTATGTCACGAGGCCGTGTCCTGAGTTCCCGGCATGTTTTTTTTATTTTATTTTTTTTGCGTTTCTTACCTCCTCGTTTCTTAGAAAATGTAAAAAAACAGATGTTTCATTTGTGTTCTGTAACACCTCAAAACAGTGCAGACAGACAGCTAATGAGATTATTAACATCTCTGACTCACAGGTGTGTGTGTGTGTGTGTGTGTGTGTGTGTGTGGGGGCAAGTGAGTCATCCTGTTCTGTGGAATCCAGACAACACGCTCTTATTGTCTGACAGGCAAAGCAGATGAGCTAAATGGAGAATTGAGCCGTCTCCGAGCGCATGCTTTCCCCTATTCCTGTCCTCTATCCGAAGCCTCTCGCCAAGCGGAATTCCCACTCCGAATGCCAGAGCCGATCCTGTTTCCGTCGCCGGGAGCTTTTGGCCCTGCGAGCGCCTGTGAGAATTCCCCGTTCCAGATTTGGCCACGGTGGAACATTGTATCCTGTAACTCCAGGAATGAGACCCATTGCCCGAATGTGTTCCGGTTTAGGACTTCCTGTCATTTCCGAGATCCCAAAATCGCTGCGTCGGTTTGTTATTTTTATTATAACTTACCGATTTGCTGTATAGCTATTGTAGCGGGAAATGCAAATTCCATCGTCGTCTCATTTCCCTGAGTCTTTTTACTGTCTTTATATTTATCAAAGTTTAGATTTACCTTTAACGTTGTGGAACGTTCCTGAAATTCCCATTATTATTATCATTATTACTTGTGTTATAGAAGCTGTAATCATTTGTTCCCCCACGTTCTCTAGAAGTTAATCACATTTTGTCATATTAGCGAGAAACCGGAAATGAAGACTTTCCTCTGGTGGAAAAAGTTGTGGCCGCCATCAACGCTAAACAACCATCCCTTTAAAACAAAAAAACAAACAAACAAAAAAAAGTCCTCCATATCAACAATTACACAGCTTTGTTTAGTAATAAACAGGCTTGCTGTTATTTACTAGTCTTACATTATTTGCAGTGTTCGACATCCAAGGAAACGGTAACAGGCGCATTAATAAAATATAAAGCTCCAAGGTGCCTGGCTGCCGGATCGAATTTCAGAGCTGCTGTGAAAGAAAATGTATCAACCAATCGGATTTGAGAATTCAGCGGCGGTGTGGAACAAGTGATCATCGCTTTGCTTATTCGTTACAAGTTGGAACTGCGTACGCATTGCTAGTTGCCTTTTAAGGAAAAAAGGGGCGAGGCTGAACAGTTTTCCACATGGGGGCGGAGCTTACGCCCGAGCCAGAATAATACATTTTAAAGAAATCGAATCCTTTGAGTTGCAATATTGCTTTTTGGTAGAATTTATATTTGTCATCATTTTAAGCCTGGACGTTTAAAAACATACCCGGGTCGGTGCGAGCTCCAGATGTGCGCTGATGTGTGCTGACCCCCTGCACTTGGAGTCTGTCCTCCGGATTAGCGCCGGCTCCGTCACTGTCCTGTCAGCCTGCATGAGGATGAGGAACAGGGAGGCGTTGGAGCTGGAGGAAGTGTGTGTGTGTGTGTGTGTGTGTGTGTGTGTGTGTGTGTGTGTGTGTGTGTGTGTGTGTGTGTGTCCACAAAGAGAGACAGATAGACAGAAACTTCCCTCGTCTTTAACACACTGAAGTTGACTTCCTGGCAGCATTGATCTCTCTACTCTCCATCACTCAGGGGTAAAATCTGTCAGTCTTGAGAGTACATACGAGGAGGTGAGAAAGCTGGGCTGATTAAAGCGCCGCCGCATCACGCTCTTCAGGTCGATATGACGTGAGGGCTAAACCCCACTGCACCATTGTTGGCTAGCAGTTTAACCACAATGCTGAAGTGACAGTAAAGAATTCACGAGAATTTGAAACGAAAACACCGAGAATTGCATTGCAAAACGAATCTTGGACACGGAGGGTAATTATAAAAACGAACACGCACGCCGTTCAGGAGGAATTTTCCTTTAAGAAACCGGACAGAAGGTATTGACGTACACCTGTATCGCTTTTGCCCCGGCAGATGGCAATGCATGACTAAATGCCCTCATGTCCTTCATGTGCACTCTTCTTTTAAGGAAAGATCTTACTCCTTAGGAATTAAACAGCAAGGACGGCTTGGATGGGCTTCAGATTCACTTTCTTAAGAGTCGCTCTATTTAGAGCAAATGATGAGGAATATGGTTGCGTTCAGCTTTTTCTTCATGTTCGCAGGTGAATGAAGTGAATCTTGCTAGCTCCCTCCCTCCCTCCCCC
>JAQQZX010000011.1:20320588-20335544 GCA_030068355.1 Notoglanidium maculatum
TGTGTGTGTGTGTGTGTGTGTGTGTGTGTGTGTGTGTGTGTGTGTGTGTGTGTGTGTGTGTGTTGTTTTGATAAAGTAGCGAGTCACCGTTTCCGATATTCCAGAAGCAGCATCCCAGCCCATAGAGCTCTAATCGTAACATTGAATCGAAGATATTTTGTCGAAGGTTCTACATTTTTTTCATTCTTTCAACCGATCCATTTTTTTTGCTGCATCAGTCACACGCTGATTACGGTGAAGCCGCAGCGGTAATATTTTTGTTGTTTCTAGCCCCTGGGAAACCTCCATGTCGTCCTCCACGGCGGCAAGATTAATGTTTCACAACGGACGGCTGCAGATTAGGTATTCTCAGCGCCGATCCGCCAACAAAACGGGACGCGCTGTACCGCCGGCGTGAACGGGCTGATAAATGGCGTAAAGTACGGACCGACTCCTGAGCGGAAATGTTGAAGGTTAGCAGCGAAGCCGACGCACTCGTGTATAAGCGGCGCAGCTACAGACTGCAGCGCCGAGATCTGTTAATAAATCCAGGAAGAATGTTTCCGTACACCGTGTAGCTAGTTATGACTGCACACGGCGTGTTCGTGTACATGTCCACACTGCATAAGGGGAGACGTTGCTCAAGGCTAGACATGTCCATTGTGATAGATAAGGTCAGTGTGAGTCATGTTCGAGCTTTCCCATGATTCACTCTGCTCTCCTTAAGCCCTGGTTAACACATGACGTCTTTATGCACATAAACACACAACATAAGAAGAGGTTCGAAGGTCATTATAGACAGTTTAGAAGAGAGAGAGCCTGAGGCTGGAAGTAACACACACACTTTTAGGTAACGTGTGAGTGAGAGAACGAGATCAAATGTTTGGACCATTTACAGCTTTAACTGAAGCATTATTTCATTCAAGACTTTTTATTTATTTATTTATTTTATTTATCTGAAAATATAAACAAGTGCAATGTAAAGGAGTATGTGTATACTGTACCGTTACAGCTATGCAAAACATTGAGGCCATTTTTACCGGTGACCGTATATGGACTTTATCATAATACATAAAAAAAAGCCTTCTAAAATACCTTTAATTTGAAATCTTGTTTGGCGGTGCAGCTAGCAAAGCCCCGGGGACTTTTATTGTGGAGCCACTGAGAGCGAGCCTGCAGATACGTAGGCCTTGAGTGTTTCACAAAGGGATTTCACACCGAAATTCAGATGTCTTTATGGATGCCAGGGACTCGGCATTTTGGATTTGGTTCTTATTTGGAACTGAGTTCCGGTTCCCAGTCCCAGCAACTTTGACCCACTGCCCCTGATAGAACAAGTGCAACATGGCTACCAACCACAAGCGTTTGCCTCGCATAAGTCACGAGGAAGCATTTATTTATTTATTTATTTATTTATTTATTTCTCTTTCTCAAGCTACCCATTTGTCCGACTGTGTGCATCTCTAAAGCTCCCTTTGACTAAAATATCCATCTTCTAAGCAGACAATGAGCCGACTGCGCCTCTTCTCCAGACAGGAGCTTCTCGAGGCATCACAGTCCGACGTTTTGTGTCGTCATTGTGAGAGGTTTTATTGTCTGAACTGATCGGCCGATTAATCCGTCATCCGTCTTGTTTTCTTTCTCTCTGTGTGTCTTTCAGTCTGTTTGCACTGCTGTCTAAGAAGCACAATAAGGTGTTGGAGCGAGCCACGCAGTCTCTGCAGAGGCCGCTGGGAGCAGATGGCACGGCGCTGCCGGATTATGTGAGTAGAAGAGGAGGGCATGTGAGAGGTGGCGGGCGGGAGGTGGTGGGAGTGGGCGTACGGCCGCTGTGTCCTGAGCTTTCTGACGAGTTTAAAGGCTCCTGCTTGTGAACCGGTGAGGCGGGAGCGCTGGAATCTCGCCATGGTGAAGCCACCGGCAACACAAGTGGACGTTTTCTGCAACAATCATATACATATCTGTATTTCCGACGTATCTGTAAATGGCTGAAAAGGAAGCCGCCCGGGTTTTTCCCCCCGAAGGGTTTTCTCCGCCACGTAAGGGCCCGTGTCCACCCAATACGTTTTTTTGCACTTGCGACGTCTAATTTCTATCAGCATCCTCGGCACGAAAACGCCCTCAGCGTACGACTTTTTGCGCTTCCTATTGAAAGTGTTGCACAGTTTATCCCATGCACTCTTCTTTTCAACGGGATGTCAATTCCCATGTCGGGAGACGCACGTCGAAAAGGGTAAAAAGAGTTTTGACATCCGCGACGAAAGAATGCGGAGGTGCTAGATGTTTTTTGCAACCTAGCAGCAATAAGCGCTCGAGAGAAGAGCTCTGGAAGTGACGCACGGAACGCATCTGGTGGACAGTTTTAAGCATTATATATTTTTTGTAATCATACATTTACATGTTTGTACTGGTAAGAAATAAAAAAACCCAACTACTGCACCTTTAGGACTGCATTATTGGTGTCCTCAGGACGGTTTGTTTGTTTAGCTCTGATGGAAGGAGTCTCGAGTGTCCGCTTCTCTTTTAAGAGCTTCCAGAGGAGGAGGATTTTTTATTTATTTATTTATTTATTGTATTTCATGTTATACGTAACTATAAACGGATGAAAAGTATGATGGGTCGTTCTTTCATAAATATGAACCGTGATCATCGGGACACTGCCGTGGTATAGGAGGAAGAAGACGCTCCTGGACGCAGCGCACCGCCCAGGCGTGGATTTTCCTATGTTAGGATGCAGCTAAGTGTTTTATTCCTGCCGCTGGCCAGCAGAGGCGCCGTGCACCGTTCTTGAGTTCTAAGCTGTGTAGTGAAGCTCGTGAGTGACGAGGCGAAGATCAGGGCTGGAGTCTCGTCTCAAACCTGGCGCACCCTTAGCAGGGGGGGTTCAGCTGCTGCTGGAGGGGATCAGCATGGACAATAGCAGTGAAACGTGTGTGTGTGTGTGTGTGTGTGTGTGTGTGTGTGTGTGTGTGTGTGTGTGTGTGTGTGTGCTTGTTTGATATATATATATATATAGGGATGACCAAAGCTTAGCGTGCTTGATTTGTACACAGTCTTCATGTGTTGATTTGTTTGGGGTCTCTTTTGCTCGTGTGTGTGTGTGTGTGTGTGTGTGTGTGTGTGTGTACACATGTCTGCATTCCATACACGTACGTATGCACAAACACACGCCCCGGAGCCCCGCTCAGACGTCTGGCGCGTGTCTGAGTGGGTCAGACTGCTGTCTGCTGCCCTCATTAATGCTCCTCACACACTCCCCTGCACCCCTCTTTTGTCATTCCCTTGTTCTCACCACTCCTCTAGTCTGTTTCATCCTTTCTTCCACGTCTCGCTCTCTTTTTGTCTTTTGTCTTGGTTTCTTTTTCAGCACACTCCATATTCATGCTTTCATCTCTCCACATCCACGTCATAGTCCAGACTCGCACTATGTCTGGCACACCTCACACACTCTCTCTCACTCACACACACGCGCACACACACACACACACACACACACACACACACACACACACACACACACACACACACACACACACCTCGTATGCAAAAATCATTCTACCCAAACAAGAAGTGTTCATTCTGTGTATGTCTCTCTCTCTCCCTATCCCTATGTGTGTATGTCTGCGTGTCTCTCTCTCTCTCTCTCTCTCTCTCTCTGTCTCTCTCCCCCTGTGTATGTCTCTCTCTCTCCCTATCCCTATGTGTGTATGTCTGTGTGTCTCTCTCTCTCTCTCTCTCTCTCTCTCTCTCTGTCTCTCTCCCCCTGTGTATGTCTCTCTCTCTCTCCCTATCCCTATGTGTGTATGTCTGCGTGTCTGTCTCTCTCTCTCTCTCTCTCTCTCTCTCACTCTCTCTCTCTCTCTCCCTGTGTATGTCTCTCTCTCTCCCTATCCCTATGTGTGTATGTCTGTGTGTGTGTGTATCTCTCTCTCTCTCTCTCTCTCTCTCTCTGTATGTCTCTCTCTGCCTCTGTGTGTGTGTGTGTGTGTGTGTGTGTGTGTGTGTGTGTGTGTGTGTGTGTGTGTGTGTGTAGAATATCATGCACTGGATTCTCAGACAGAGCTTATCGCTCCATGGCTTAGTAATATTCCTGATTTTTTCCTTCCTCAGTTATTTTTTTTCTCTCCGACACACAAAGAGAAAGAGCAGCTTTTCTGTCCGCTCCGATCCGAGCGTCTCGTGTCATCGATACGGGGATGGGATTTCCTTATTCCGAACGTGGGAAAAACACACACGCTGACATTCTGCCTCTATTTATTCGAGACATCGTGTCTAAAGATACGAACACGTGTTATATTTAGATGCGAAGCAGTCTTCCAGGGACACACAGTGACCCAGACATAATACGAGGAAAATATGCGCACTGCTGGCGGGACGCTGCGCTCCGACTGCAGCGCGTCTCTGATTGGCTCACTCGCGACGAAATAATTTTGGATCGCAGGTCTATCATCTCAGCCCCAGACAGCCTTATCGCTCTCATTACAGCCTGTTTCGACTCCACTTCGCACAACAGGAAGATATCAAATCTTACAACAAGGCGAAGGAACCTGTACCGCGGTCATTTCACTGGTCCGGAGCGCTGGGAGTCTTCCAAATATGGAGTGAGGTTAAATGAGCGAGACAAGGAGGTGTATTAGAAAGAAAAGAATGCTGTTTGGGTGAATACTTGGCCTTGGAGAGTGTAAATTCTTTATATCGAATAATAAATTGCTCGACAGTTGTGATTACACAAAGAAAAAAATGTTATTCGACAAAAGCTTCCACTTTTACCCACATGAGCGTGATAAACCCCTCCAGCAGTGTACACACACACACACACACACACACACACACACACACACACACCGAGACTCTTTCTCTGGAAAAACAGTGCTGCATTGCCTCAGTCTGTATATTAGAACATGACAGTAATGTGTAAAGAGAGAGAGGGAGAGGTGATGTGTGTGTGTGTGTGTGTGTGTGTGTGTGAGAGAGCAGTGGGAGTGGTCCTGTCTTACACCATCACACTCATTTTCATCTTGTACATTTTCTCCACCAAATTTCACAACACTCACTCTTAATGACTATTTGGTTTGACAGACGGTGCTAGAGAGGTAGACGGAGGGAGTGAGAGATGGACTAGAGACCAGACAGATGGAGAGAGGGAGGGAGGGAGGGAGAGAGAGACAAGAGGGATACAGACAGACAGGTGGTGATAGTGAGGGAGAGAGACCGATACAGACGGACAGACAGAGTGAAGGAGAGACGGCTAAAGATGGAGAGACTGACAGACACCAGGAGAGAGATGGAGACTAGAGAAAAGACAGGCAGAGAGAGAGAGGAGAGATGGCATGACAGACAGACAGGGCACAAAACTCAGACAGTTGAAGCGAGAGAGAGAAAGGAGACTGAAAAAAAGAGAGACAGACAGCTGGAATGAGAGCCGGACAGAGATAGAAGATGGACAGGTGAAGCCGCAGAGAGAGGGAGAGAGAGAGGGGGGCAGATGGACAAAGACAAACAGAGAGCGGGAGACTGGCAGAAAGATAGAGAGATGAGCAGACAGATTGAGAGAGATAGACTGAGACAAATGGCGAGAGAGAGAGAGAGAGAGAGAGAGAGAGAGAGAGAGAGAGAGGATGAGATGAGAGCCAGGTGTAAAGGGAATCAGGGAGACGGAACAGGATCTGGAGCAGCAGTACTAATGCAGTTAATGCCGGTTTGTAATCGGCGTGTGAAGGAAAGCAGAGGTTTACGAGATGGAGGTGTCTCCTGTCTGGTTTAGCGCGTGTGAGGTTGTGCGCGTAAGAGTCCAGCTACATGAACAGAACCTCAGGAGAACCTCAGCCTCAAGCTTCAGTCAGTCAGTGTAACAGGAAGTGCCGGAGGAGTTTCCAGCCAATGACTCATCCAGCCTGTTAAGTTGAATATATATCGCCTTGTTTTCAAATATCAGGCGTGGAGATGCACCAAATAAGGAAGAATATTTTTGTCTAAAAGTGACAGCTGTGTGATGAGGAAGATCGTGAGACACTACCTGATGTCATTTGCTGTTATTGAATTAATGGGAAATGTGGAACATGCTGTACTTCCCTGTAGGATTAAAGGTGCAGTCAGCGATTTTTGGTTGAGGTTTTAGAACTTGAACGTGTTCTTTGTTCCAAAGCCGTGATCTCCAAAGCACATCCCCAGGCAACGAGAGAGAGAGAGACAGCGAGAGAGAGACAAAACCTCACCTCATCACGTGTGTGTGCGTCTGTGTGTTTGGGTTTATGTTTTCATTAGGATCTTCTCAAACAGAGAGGTCATACAGGTCTCATGTAAAACCAGCGTTTGTTCTCATGCATGTTAACCGTGCTTTAATTAGAACATCATGATGAGGTCATTTCCATGAAGCTCATCTTTCAGGATTACAGCACACGTCTGACACACTGGGTTGCATCAGTCCGTCTGAACGAATAAGGCAACACGAGCGTTACCACATGTACACAAAGTGCAACGCTTTCATGGAAAGCTCCGATGAGGAAACCCGAACATGGCGCGTTGAGGTCTCACACAAGTCTTTGAACCGTGCAATCCTAAATCCGGATGAAATTTAGTTATGAAATAAGACGTCCCTGTTAAATTTCTCTTAAAATGTAATTCCAAATGATCAATCTGATATAACGGGATGTTACGGACACTAATGTGATGACGTATTTAGAAAATAAAGACAAAAATTGGTTATAAACCGCTGTCAGGTTTTACTCCGATTTGACGGCAAATCTTAAAGGTCACCCTGACTTCCTGTTTCAGGAAATATAGTAACATAAACATTTCATGGAGACTTTAATGATCTAGGATCATCTCTATACCTTCACTCTCAGTCACAATGCGTATACATGAGGCATAAACTGGACATGGTGCCTAACATCAGGGCTCCTAAATTGGCAAACCCATTAGTAAACGATCTTGCGGAATTTTACTGTCTGAAATCTCGATTGTTCGTCATCATTTCTCATTGATTTATTTATGTATTTAACAATCGCCAAAGCTGTCTACATATACCAGTCATGTTGTTATTGTGGGTACTGTTATTATTACGGCATGATCTTTCTGACACGGGTTTAGAAGCTGAAAGTCCACGTTTGATTCGCATGTTGCTTGCGTTTGGGCCAAATCCGTTTAGCCTGTTTAGCGACATCACAAAATCAGCTTTGCTAATCAGATGTATTGAGAGAGCCACTGCTTTAAATAAATAATTCAATAATTCTACGCCGAGTTACACCGTGAGGAAAAATCTGTACCTTTCATGTTTTGTATCTTTTAGCTGGAAACGTGGATGAAGTGCTCCTTTGAAAAAGGTACATAATGGATCTCCAGTTACCTTTTAGAAGGCACTTCATACAGCTCGGTGTAAGATACGTACTGAAGGTACAAAAGGGTTACCACCTGCGCAGCTAGGAGCGGTGGAGTTTAGCACCCGCTTCTCCTGACAGCGTAGCCAATTTGACCAGGCGGTAAAATTAGAGTCTGTGAAACTGACATGCCGACTGGAGGATTTTGTTCGGTGTGGCGTTGCGAAATCACGAAACTGTCTGGAGCTGGAGTCTTTCCTAACACAGCGGCGTCTGTACGCTCTGTTCCTGTGTGCTTGGGTGTGTGTGTGTGTGTGTGTGTGTGTGTGTGCGCGATGATGCTGTGTGCGGTCTGGGTGACTCGTTTCTAAGCAGGCAGTCCAGGAGACGGCCCAAACGGGAGCCCTGACGGAGCCAAGGCACAGCGGGACGAAATGTCAGCCCCCTCAGGGTGGAGCTGGAGGCTTGCGCGAGGCCGCAGCGTGTAACTTTCCCCTTGTGATTCAGACACGTTAGCTGTCTGAGGTAAAGCGGGAAAACCGGGACTTTCCTCAGGTCCGTGTGAGCGGCTCAGGGTGCGTCAGGTGTGCGAGACCGGGCGTGGAAGGCGTGCAAACCCAAAGCCGTACTGTTGAAACGTTCATGGGAACCAAATGCTATATCTATATCTACCTGAACGTTGTGTTTTCGGGCGCTGACAGCTTGTTCATTATTGCGTTATTTACATTTAATTAGAAAATAGCTGTTCAAGTCCAAACAGCGTGTCCTCGTTCAGGTTCAGACAGTGATTTTAAGCAGCGGGAAAAAGAAAATTTGAACGTGGTGTGGTTTTGTTTTGCTTTTTCTCCCTCCCTCGTTACCTGTTCCTATGGTGACGACGTGTAGAGGCACCTGTACGCGGGACGCCCCGCATGAACCGATTCAGAATGCGTGGAATTTTTTTAATATGGTGCGAGGAGAGTGTTTATGGGAGGAGTGTCCAGCGTCGGCGCTGGGCAACAAAAGGTCAGAGGCAAACTTGCAAAGGGAATGTTTTCCAGCACAAGAACGCTTTCAGGGATTCCGGTTTCTCTGTAACGTAACATGCCTTATTTTGTTTGTGTATAATTATAAACGTAGCGATAAAGAATAGCACGTCATACTTTTTACTACAAAAAGGAAATTGTTAGGTGTCGTATTAGAGGAATGAAACGCTTTAGGGTTGGAATGTAACAGAACCCTGCTTCATCACACCCTCTCGTCGTCGATTATTTTCCTCCCCAAACCAGCGTTTTGCTCCTCGCTCTTGGAGTCTACAGTTTAGTTAGGAAGATTCGCTGCTGGGAATAAAACTAAAGCGTAATGTGTGGGTTCTGTGTCGGAGCTTGTGCAGTGTATTTTTATTTATTTATTTATTTTTTCCTTCCCTTGTTACATTTTCACTATCGAGGCTTGACAAAGTGTGGGATTTACGCAACACAGTCTCCATGTTGAACGCTACACGCTGTCCCATTCATATTTCAAGCCTTCTCTACTTCATTCCTTCTCTGGTGTCTGTTTAGCATTTCTCTTCTTTCCAAACGTAAGGGGAACTGGATCAAACTCATTTCCACACACACACACACACATTTGCCTGTTCTGGCCGTAAGCGCTAATTCACGAGTCTTTTTTTTTTTTTTGTTGTTGTTGTTTTTTTGTCTTTTGGGTTTTTTCTTTTTTTTTTTTTCAAATGGACCTTTGGAAAACTCGTGTGTAGACATTTTTACATTAAATAATGCTGTTCAGTTAGCGTTGTGTAAGAACTGCTGTAAGACTCATGATCACACAGGGTCCACCCATGGATCGGAAGGCTTTATTAGCGATAATTAGCCATTTATCATCTTTACGTAAGCACCTCATAGCACGAGATCGGAGTCTCTCACCAGAGCTGGGTGTGCAGCCTAAATGTCAGGAGACGGAATCAAAGCCGGTTAATTACGGTCAGCAGCGTGTAATTGAGCTACAGGCTGGAGCCGTGCTGAGAAACAAACACGCCATAATAGTTTAGCATACGTGTGCGTGTGTGAGCGAGCGTGTGAGAGAGAGATGCACTTATCACACACTGATGATTCATTAACTACATCTAAGCACACACTGTTATGATTGACAGGTTCGCTCGACCTGCCTCGTTGCCTTGCTGTTCGGTTCTCCGTTCTGATTGGTCAGGAGTCTTCCGTCGAGCAGCTCGTCCTAATACGTTTTTATAACAACTTACCTGGAGACTTGTACGACGAACACACCATATAAACACATTTTTAAACCTGAAAACTGACATGGTGACGGTTTATTTAGCGTTTATGGAAGGAGTCTCCAGTGGCAGGAAGTGTTCCCAAACACGAACGAGACGTTTACGCTTTGTGGCTTCTCAGTAACATAAGATGGTAGAGAGAAAAAAGAGAAAGTGTTGAGGGAAAGACTGTTTATCGCTGCTATAATGTAGCTTAGTGGAAGTTCCACAACATTAAATGTAGCTATTAGGGGATCAAAAGTATGATTGGCATGTTACAGCAAAACATTTTGAAATCGGGAAATCCCGAACAGATGATCTTGCTTCTTGTGGGGTTGTTCCGCGTAAGAACCTGACCTTCTGTCTTACGGACTCGTGTTCCTTCTGTCTGGAGCAACGCACACTCGGAGTTCCTTAATATTCAGTCTTTGAATTTGTAGCAGTTACAAAAGCTGATTTCTCACGTCTAGGTACAGCGCAGGAAAGAGTTCTCAGCTCATTGTTCGAACGGTCTCTCACACACACACACACACACACACACACACACACACACACACACACACACACACACATTCAGCAGGAGACAGCTTATCTACATGTCTGTGTGCTGTATAGTTGTACGAGCTCTTATGCAAATCACTCGGATTAGACAGGACGACGACGATAAGTTCGTGTAAACGGCACCCGAGCCAACTCTGATGTCATGGGACTGATCTCCATGGCTTAGACTTTGTGTCTTCGTGACACCGTTGGTAGATCAGGTGCCCGTGCTCTTTGGGTGGGAGGGGCATATTCTGCCTCCCCTGTCAATCAGAGCATCACTAGCTAATGGTGTACTTTCATGAACTCGGGTATGTGGAAGAGGGCAGTTGGTAGCTGTCGTGGGAACTGGCAGGTGACCAAATTAGAGAGAAAAATCGTTAAGGTGATTTCATGCATTAATGGAAATCGTTTTTTTTAAAAAATGCATTAATAATAATGTTTTAAAAGCAGCATGCATGGGGAAAAAGCAAAAGGATGGCATTTTTTTTTTCTTTTCTTTTCTTTTTTTTTTTTTTTTTTTTTTTTAAATCTCAATGCGTCATGATTCAAGCGAGCCGATTTATCACGGCATCACGGCCCCCTGGTCGAATCGTGAGCTCCCTGGAGATTCCCCACTCCTTAAATAGATGTTCTAGTTGTTTGTACTCGGAGGGAAGAGAGACAGTCAGATGAGTCAGAATGATTTTTCGTAACACTACGTGCGTCTGCTGGGGGCATCGGAATAAAATCGGCATCTCTCACACCGAGAGCCAAGAGCGCCGCTCATCCAATCAGCCACACAGATGTCTGGGTCACCCACTTACATCTGACCTGAATTCCCTGGAGTGCATTTGTGTGCATGTGTGTGTTCTTGTAGGCTAATCTCATTAGTCTGGTGCAGAGCCTACTGTTTAAACCAGCTCAGGACTCTCCTTCCTTCTCCTGTTCTCTCCTTCTCTGCTGTGGTCTAATTATCGTGTTCTCTCTCTGACACTGTGCCAGTCTCTCTCTCTCTCGCTCTCTCTCTCGCTCTCTCTCTCTCTCTCCTTATGTCTGTCTCATAATTAAACTGGGTGCCCTGATTCATAGTCCTGGCATCAGCTCAGAAGTCATAAATGGCAGACCAGACATACTCTCCTTTCCTGGAAAATCCTCTCTCGCGCTCGCTCTCGCTCAGGCTTCACCTGGTCTGATTACAGATGAAGCTGACTCTGACCCAACGTTCTCGCTAGCAAGCGACCCGTTAATTTTCTAAGCAACGTGTGCGAATTTAATTAGATTTTTCTGCTTTATGTAAATGAGGTATGACTCATAAGAACCTAAAGTACCTAACGAAAATGTGTTCTCTGTAATCCCGACCTAATGAAACGAATTGCAAAATACTGGCTTTGCTTCCATTTACTTCAAACACCAAGCAAACTGGCCTCTCTTTCCAGGAACCCTCGAATTCCGTGTGTTCCCACGTACCCAGCCAGCCTCGCCGGCCACACCGGACCGGTCTGACCCAGCAGCCTGTTCCGTACCCAGCGTTTAAGGCTTTGATAAAATAACCACCGTGAGAACGTTAATAACACTGGCGACAGTCTCCCGGGCCGTTAATATGGCCGCCGCCCGTCTGCAGATCTGTACAGCCTTCCCGGAGGCAGCCATGGAGACTGACGGGCAGCGGGAGTTGTCCCCCAGCAGGGCTTAATTCATTAGCACGAGCCCCTTAAGCCGCCCCGGAGCTGCGACACGACGTCTCCAGGAGTCAGGAGTCTGCGGGTTCACGTTCCTGTTGCTCTCGCAATCACGTTTACTGCGTCTGCGGTTAGAATTCAGGCTTTGTTCACATAATCCGCTGTCTGACGTGCACACACTCCTGTTGGCCTCGCATCAGGCTCAGTTTGTCAGCAGTCAAATACGGTGTTAGAATTTCAGCCTGAACCTTAAAGGTCACTTCCACCGGAACCATCTTATAATTAAAGTCGGAGGACTTGGGTGGTCTTGGAACAGCCCTGAACTTCATCAGATGTCAGTGTTTGATTGAATCTTTCCATTTATTTATGAAACATTCATCATTGGGTTTAGAAGCCAAGCCACGGATTACCGAGTACGGTCTGCTGTAGCTTTAAGAAGAAGAATGGAGAACGCTAGATCAAATCTGAGTAGTCGCAAAGCCGTTGGTCAGACTGGGAATGATCATTGCAGATGCTATAAATCAATCCGCAGACTTTCATACTGTATTGGATAGAAGTGAGGCTCTTTAGTTTCCAAACTCCAGCACGTTTACCCTAAAGCCATCACTGGCCTTTCTGTCCTTATCTATAAAAGCAATTTTCTTGGTCTCGTCTTGGTCTAGCTTAGCACGCAAGGTCTCCGGATAAAAGTTTCCAGTTGCCGTTTCAGCCTTTTTCCGATGTTCCCTTAATTAGTTTTCTACAGCGTTATGAGAAGGCCACAGTTTTGAATTCCAGTGCTTAGTTTAGCCCAAACAACTCTCTTTATAATTGCAATCGGCGAGCCATCCATTTAAAACTGCATCACGTCTTCGGGTTCAGAAGGGAATGAAAGATATTTTTAGACCAGTTTCTTCTCTGTTCAACGCTAAAGTTTTCCAAGTCACAGTTCTGTCAAGGTACACATTGGAGTCCTGCTGCCAAGTGGAAAAACATTTTCGGACGGGCACGGGAAGAAATGACCAATTTTGTTGGCACAAAGCCTTGTTTATATATACAAAGGATTTCCTATGAGCGCTTAGCTTAGCAAGGCTACAGGCTATTAATAAGACCATCATTCAGATGATTAAGAGAAGACCGGTTACCTCCCAGCGCCTTCACTGGCAGATGGCTGTCCCCCCAGGCCACCCCAGAACTCATGCTGCATAGCTTGGCTGCGCTACAATCAGCCTCGCGATCTAACACCTTGCTAACAAGCAGACAGGTAATGCTCAGCACTTCCTTTTGCATGTCTGGATGGCTTTTCACACATGCAAAGATTCGTCCACAGGTTTAGGTCTCTGAATTTGAACGAGGAGTTTACGTCCTGCCAAGCAAATCAAACTACGTACAAGGGTTTAAATAGCCAAATCAGATGATGTAACTGTGAACATTCTCGTAAATGCAGCTGTAAAATTGTAAATAAAGCTGTAGGAAGGTTAAGTAAGGAGTAAATGATGTCGGGGGCGTGCCGTTGCAGGAAAATAATTAGCAGCAAAGTGGAGTTAGTTTCTTTGACCGTTTTCCAATAACGCCATGTCCAGAAGTGTTCGTGTTTTAGCGGAAATTTGCCTTAGACTTTGTTGTTCATTAAAGAAAAACTCAATAGTTTTTTTTTTTTTTTTTTTTTTTATCCATTTATAGGTACATTTTAATGCTGTGGACTGTCCATGAAACAAGTTTTTCCTGATGCGTTAAAGTGTCAAGAATGTTAAATTAACGTCTTGCGACATCTTCCATGTTAACAATAACACGTTTTTGGGAACAGTTTGGTTCTACATGTTAGGTAGTGTATAGAAACAAGCACGTTAACGTAGCCCTGGTGTTTTCTCTTCAGTCCAGAGCTGCTGTTATGGAAAATTCTCGAAACTTGAGAAGTCAACAGCGGTGTGGCCTTTAAGTTGTTGTTTATGTACTAGTCCATAGGTCAAACATTTCAAAGCAAGAAATGCTGAACTGGAATTAGCTCATCTTTATTCGTCATGTTAGAACTGATCCTCTATCAGGAGTCTGCAGTCTTTGTAGCTTTCTAAATACAGCTCCAGTCTCTTTGTTTTTTTGTTTTTTTTTGTTCCTGATGGGGATACTTCACCATTCTGAAAGAGCTCATGTAAGTAAATCTTCTGTCTTTGATGTCTGGTCACGTTTCTATACTCCAGATGTTCGCTGTGTAAACTGCTTACCATTGGTTGTGATACAAAAGCCATTTAGAGATGCGAGTCTGCCGTCGCTGAGCAGATGTCACACGGCTTAAAGAATTTTAGTCTTGGTGAAGTTTTACTCCTCCTTTTTTTTTTTTTTTTTTTATTATTACTTTTTTTTTTCTCCATTTTAGCTTTCATTTTCTTCTGCTGCCAGTAGTGTTTGTTTAAGGAAAAGTAGACCTTTTGATGTGGTGCAGTTGTTTTGGTGAGCGAGTTCTCCTATGCAAATTCTGTGGGACATAGATCACTACTTTTGTGGTATCGATATCGTAATTTAGCTGTTATATAATGGCCGTATTTTTTTATTTGTTAGAGCATGTGTATTTTCATGCAAATTATTTGCGTGATCGTGAATAGGCCTGTCTGGCATGTGGTTTGTGCAATGGGAGAATATCAGCATGTCCATCTCATAAAACAGACATGCTGATGAGCAGTGTCTGCTCGATCTTTATCAACGTTAATAAGAGTTGCAGAGCCTACGGGAGTACACTCCCTAAGGTGTGTGCACACACGTTACTGCGCTTTTGTTCTCTCACTGCTTCCCATGCCCATTTTATGTAAGCATCAGTTCCATTGGATGTGCAGTTCTGCATTTTCTTGCACTCTGTGGTTTTTGTTTTTTTTCTTCTCCTGATGCATGTTGTAAATGTGTTCGGAACAAGGAGCCGAGTCATCTAACAATCCTCGTGGATACTCATCAGGCCTCCTGAAGTTCTAACTAAGAGATGTTGGCTGTTTGTAGAACCAGATAAAGTGTCTGGTTCAAGGGCTTCTTGAGTCAACAGTGCAGTTTTGTTTTTTTTTGTTGTGGTCCTCTTTGAGAATAACAGCACTTCATCCCAAAAATTAGTGGGCTTGAAAATGTGCACTTGTGAAGGCCAGATTGCTTTTACATGGTCCTAAGCTTGCACACCAATGGCAAATTTTGCATCAGCCTGCGTGGTATCCCTCCATCCAGCTTCCTCCACTGTCCTGCGTGGTATCCCTCCATCC